>VXBC01005816.1:339422-466578 GCA_013399945.1 Ploceus nigricollis
GGCGCGGCTCCCGGGGGCCCGGGCCCGCCGACCCCCGGCGCGGCAATGGGCCCGTCCGCCGCCGCCGCGCGTTAAGGTGGAGCGGAGTGGGGCGGCAGCGGCGGCGGCGGCACCTTAAACCGCTCGGGCCGCTCTCCCCGCCCGGCACCCCGGGCCCCACGGGGCTGTGGCTGAAGGGGAGCGGACCGACCCTCCGGGCGCGGGGTTTGTGCAGCCGGCAGCAAACGAGGAGGAGGAGGACAGTAAACAGCCGCTTCTGTCTGATGGACGGGCAGCAGCCGGAGGGCACGGACTGGTACAAGCGCCGTTCACGCCGCATGAACACGGCACACACCGAGCCTTTGAGAACCAGCTACTATAGGCACACAACTTCCCTTCTCCCCCTCCCCATGTATATACATTCATACTTAATACGAGGACGCCTCATCAGCTTTAATCCCAATAAGAGAATTCATGTTTAATACACCAGAGCCCGTCCTATATAGCACTCGGGGAACACATGGTCAGTGGTTACTTTTCTTACCTCTCATTTGTGCCCTTGGCTGGCACTGGGAGGCAGAACCAAAGCAGCGCTTCCCATGCCGCCTGTGGTCTCCTTTGCCACCTCACACCTTGCACCTGACACCAGCAAAAGCTCTGCTCCTGCACCTACATACACTTACTGACACATGCTGCCCTCACAGAGGATGCTAGCAATGGCTGTGTGAGAATAATCCATGGCAGGAATGATGTGTCCTGCCACAGGAGCACCTTGGGCACAACCCTGGGTGGTGCTCAGGTACAGACCGAGCGCCTGCAGCATCTCAGGGGGTACATTTAGGCACCTGCTGATTTACCGTGCTGGGTCAGGGCTTACCTCCCTGGTGGTGTGCAAAGCAGAGGTACAGGAACTCAAAATGGTTCTTAAACCCAAGTGAACGGTGCCAGCTCTCCTCCTGTGCTGAATTAGCATTCTGTACACTCCAGTAGTCCCCAGAAAGATCTACCCAAGGAGTCTGGCACAGCGCTGCGGCATGCACGGAACGAGACAGCCTCCGTGCTATCTTTCCCACACGTGTAAGAGGCAGAGAGAAGTGTACTGCCATTTTAGAAACAAGATACATGAGCCTCAAAACCTGCATTGGTCCAGCAGCATGGAAGAGGTGAGAGGGAGCAGACCAGGAGGAACCCCACAGGCTTTCTGAACCAAACCTTGGGACAGATGTGTTTTGTTCACATGAATTGACAGCTGCGTTTGTAAGATATGCATTTGTCAAAAGGAGTCACATGTTTACACCTGAATTTGGTGTGAAACAGCTTCTCTGTTGGTTACAAATTTTCCCTCCAGGACAAAACAGTCTCCTCATCTTCCCAGGGCAGACTGCAGTGCAGTGATGGAGGCAACTGGCTACGAGGAATCTGGTTTTTGCTATCAGCACATCTTGCCACCAGGGAGGGCAGAATTGGCAAAGCTGCACACAGCAGGTCATTTATACACTCTCAGAGGTGTGGAAATGCTGTCACTAAATGCTGGGGACACAGCAGTCCGGGGACTGGTAGGCCAAAGATTTCAGGTTTAGATCTTTAAATCTGAGCATCCAGCTTTCTATTTGGGCATCTTAAACAGATCACCCTTCAGACTTGCACATTTTTGCTTCTGTGGAGATAGCTGCGTTTGCCAACCAAGCCAAATATTCAGACACCTAAATGTGAAAATCTCTGATGCATTTCATACCAAAGTCAGTAACACTTGACGGGAAAAGCCTGTGGCGTGGCTCCTGTACATCAGGTATCCGGGTTATTGCTCAGTTCTCAGTAGCCTTCCTACCATAAGAAATACTAAAATTATGGATGGAAGAAAGCCAAAAAGTCCTCTTTCAATTCCATCCAGTATCTGGGGCAGCATTAAATTTCTTGTAGTGCGTATTAGTTAACAACATTGCTAAAGGGGAATTGCTGCTGTTGTTGAGCACTTATACAATACAACTCCTATTTTAAGTGCATTTTTGTATCCTGCTGAGTCACCCCAAGGAGCCCTCAAAAAAAACATCGAGCTCAGTTTGACAGCAGAGGCAGCGGCATGAAGAGCCTCCCCTTTACCAGCCCTCCCTGGGGGGATGTGAGTGCAGGATGGGCGACACTTCAAACCTTGGAACAAAATAGAAAGCTAAAAGAAAAAAGAAAGGAGTGCCTTAAAATTTCAGCCAACATTTCCCTCATACAGATTTAAGCATATGACATTTCCAGTCTGTTTCAGCTTCAGTGAATAGATTAAAGTGACCGTACAACCTCTGAACTCCTCAAGCCAGATTATACTTCAGGCAAGCTCTCACTAAATCAGAGGATGCATTATGTATGTAGCATGGTATTTCACTATTAGGTCTAGATGAATGTGGCTGTTTATTATCCCATATTAAAGCTGAGTGGGTTAGTGCAGCATGAGCCTCTTGGCTTGTTTTGTTGGCAGCTGCCTTTTGGGCTGCTGGGGACACTTCCCTTGCCCAGGCTCTGCAGCAGGAGGTTGTACGAGGGTTTGCACAGCACCACAGCAAGGCAGAGACTGTTTGCAAAAAAAAAAAAAAAAGGAAAAAAATTTTCCTTGCCGGAACAGTACAATGGGTAAGATTTTTGTCAATACTAGTTCCTGCTGGTGCCATATAGCCAGGGATAAGAGGTCACTTCAGGGAAGTTGGAGGATGGAGATGGGGTTTGAGGGGATGCAGTGGCCCTCCCAAGAACTAACCCAAGGTGCTGCTGCCATCAGTGTCTGGAGGACAGGCAGGTTGTGCTGGACCAGGGAGCTGTACCTGCCTACACCCTGCAGAGATAAAAGCACCATACTGCACCAGATTGGATCTTGCTAGAGCAGAGCCCTGCGGGCTTGACCCTTGGTGTTGAATTTGGAGAAGAGCACAAAGAGACCACAGCCTGAACCCTGTCAGATGGCACAATCTCAAATGAGCTGCAAAAGAAAAAGTTGAGGTGTTCCTACACTGCCAGTTGACTCCAAATCTGCATGAAACCAATGCAGTAACTTTGCTGCCACTGTGAGTCCAGTTGGTCAGAGAAAGCAGATCACACCTTTGGGTTATGGATGAACATTATTGCTCTGCTTCTATGGACTAGGAACAGTGAAGCTATAACATAGTTTAAACAACTGAGATTGATTTGACCAGATTTCTCTGGTGCTTGGCACAGACCATAGTGAAGCTGCTTAGCAGTAGAGGACATCTAGTGATACTCACATGCAACTACATAAACTACATAAATGTGATAAAATTTCTCATGTGACTTCCTCAGATTCAACGTGGCTGGAGATGGGACACGGCATGGCTGTGACAGCTGCAGAGGGGTTGGATCAGGCTGGCCATGAGCACCCTCTACAAATGGGTCACAAAGAAGAAACCTCCTGAGAGGCTTAGGGAACATACAGTGAGGGCACAGGTAGGAAGCTGGTGGTGCTGCACCTTTTAAGGAGACATTACAGGGGAGTGCAGAGCTTTTATTTCTACAGCAAAGACCATGTAAACTGGGATAGAGAGATTCCAATCAGTCTTTTTCTTTCAGGAGTCTTTGCTCTTATCTCAATTTGCCTTTCATGTGACTCATCCTGGGCACATGCTGCAAACATCAGCCTCAGGATCAAGATTTTTTTTCTCTAGTACACTGGATCAGCCCTTTCTCCATGCCCTTCTACAGTCTGGTGCTCTTTGTTCTAGGAAGGACACAAAGAATACTTCCCTTCTCCAGGTTATTTATAACAGGGGATTCTCTAGAAATGTTTTTCCAGACATACTCCAGGCCTAGGATCAGGAATTTGGCTGTGAAACAAAGAGACTGCCAATTTGATTTCTAAAAAGACAAGGATTGGCAGAGCTTTATAAAAGAACACACTTCCCTAGGGAAATAGACTCATTTTATCTGGCACTTCCTTTGAATGGAATTATTCCCATTAAGATCACCATTAATTTAGGAGTAAGGGCTTCACATTTGAGGTCTCACCATCTTGTATGTCAGATGCACTCAGTTTACAAGTGTTGAGGAAAGGTGGGACTTTTATTACTCCTAATAAAACACAGGGAAAGTAAGTTTCTGCTGGCCAGATTAGGTCCTTGGAAATAGCTGTGCAAATCTGCAATACCTACTCAAAATGCAAAGGGCGATGTTGAAAGGCATCAGTGACAGGGGTGAAAGAACAGAGGAGAAGGCTGCATTAGCACCTGCAACAACTGTTGATTTTGTGCCCTTCATGCATTTATGTTATTTATCAATGGACTATATTTAGCAATCATAAGACCAGAGCATGGAGCAGCCCCAGGTCTTTGCTCTGCTCTCCAGAGGGCAGCTGGTGGCTAGCAGAGACTGGCACAGCTCTGAGAGATCCACAGTAGCTGCTCATACAAGGCAGGAGTAATTTCTGCAGCACACTGAGTCATTGTAGGAAGGAGACTGAATCTTACCCAATTTCTGAAAGCAGAAGAGCTCTAAGCTCTCTTGTGATGAAACAAAAGCTGGCAGAGCACATGTTGTTATGTGGCAGGCAGGGAGGCCACTTGAGACACATTCAGGAGGTCTTCATGTGAGCAGCAGTGAAGGACACTTCAGAGGCTGAAAGCTGCTGGTGTTGAGCAGCGAAGGCACAGTGCAGCTGCTTCAGTACCAGAGAGCCACAAATTAATGTATGATGTGAGTTTCAAGGCAGAGATGAGGAAATCAATGACCCAGACAGAAGGAGAGATAGTGCCAGATGAAGCCTGATGACGACATTTCCAGGCAATTTGTTCACGCTGCTGGGTGAGCTGCTTGGGGAGAGATGGAACAGATTAGAGATGACTGCATATACTTTGCCCAAGAGCAAGACTGTGAGATTCACAGTAGTAAGGGCCTTGGTGGCTGTGCTGCCTCCACACAGAAATATTAATAACTGCTTCTCTTAACTATCAGAGCATTAGCTCCAGCTGATTTTACTTTTGTGCATGTAAAAAAGCAATTACTTTTCCTCTTGGGGATTTCATCTGAGGATTGTACAATGTTGGACAATTATGTGTTCACTCACAAATACAGTTTGGTGAAAAAGGCAGGCTGTCAGGGGAATTTGAACCTGACAGGACACATGTCAATCAGAACTCTAGCAAAATTTAGCTATGAAAATCATGTTCTAAGTAACATAGTAAATTCCATTTTACTGGGAAAAAAGTGACACGGGCATCTTATGTTGCACTGGAAGTTCCAGGGCATTAACCTGCAGAAATCTGACCTTGAACAGGAAGAAAAACTAGCTAATCTGTCTAGTGAATATATTTGGTTGTTGCTCAGGTTTCTGGCTGGACATTCACCACACATCAGGAGCTCAGGCAACAGAGTTAAGCGGAGGGGAAAGACAAATGGTCACGCAGACTGGCTGTGTGCTGCAAGGCATGAAGACAGGACATGGCAAAAGGAAAGTGAGGTAACTTCCAGCAGTTTCCATTTTAATGGTCTCAGTTGCACACACAGAAGTGAGTTATCTTCTGGGACTGCTTGAGCTTGGGGCAGATCTATTCATCACCACATCCAAAATGCAGCAGTGTGGTGTGCTCTGGAACACACTGTGTCTTAGCCTGTGACTCCAAATACAAAGCAGGGAACACTGAGACATATTATACTGGAGAGCTGGAACAGCTGCAGTTGGTCGTGGCTCTGTCCTGCTGCTCTCTAGAACCTCCCTACAAGTTATTTTTTATTCCTAAGCTCATTCCAGTCATCTTATCCAGTGATCTTATGCATCCTTTGGGCTGCTTCCGTATGGTTAGAACACAGGACAGATGATCCCCCAAGAGAAGACACAAGACAGGCTTAGCAAAGGACTAAGAAAGACAGGCCCAGGATTTCCCAGATCTCTGTCCTTGCACCTGGAGCTTATTTCTGCTTGTGCTGCAGGCAGACCATAACTGTATGCACAAGTGCTGTGTGTGGGTGACTCCCTGCCCACGCGCTCTGGAATTGGCAGGGCTAATCTGCCCTGCCAGTTACTGAGGGCAATACCTTAATAAAGCAGTTGAACTTGTAGTGGCTGTCAAACCTACACTGGGACAGGGAACCTGCTCTTGTCCCTGTTCGCTTGTATACAGAGCAGAATGCTGTAAACAGAGCTATAAATACTCCTGTGCCCACTGAATGCTCGAGGTCAGAGCAGATCAGCATAGCAATTCCTTCTGGCTTTGAAAATAAGCTATGAATCAATGCATTCATTGCAGGCTGAGTATCCCTGGAATGAGGCTGATAGTGCTGCTCCAAAACATTGGCATTCTGGGCAAGAGCACTGCAGAGAAAAAAATACATGCTAGTGAACCACACAAAGGGCACAAAACAGCCAGGTCCCTAAAACCTACCTTTGGCAAGAAGTAATTCATCAGGACACTTGAATGCCAAACCTGGAAATACCTGGTGGCTCAAGGAAATATTTATAGCCCTCTGAATGGCAATGATTTTTATTTATAAATTATATGTTTATAACCCTCTGAATGGCAGTCAGGTTACATTTTAGATCTCCCTGCTACATCTCAGCCTCCATGCTCTCCACATGAAACTCACTTTATCAGCTTGTAGTTGAGGAAGCAGGATAGGTGAGAAGATGGGAATTGACCTGGAGGTGGAAAGCCAAACCTCAGCCCTGGGCAGGACAGCACATCAGTTACCACCCTGCAAGCCCAGAGAACATACTCAGGAAGGCAGGACACATCCCACTCAATATTGCCAAGAGCAAAACCTAATGCTCTTCAAATTCCTTCAAGCCCAAACTCCTCACACTGGGAAAAGGTTTTAGATCCAGAACCCAGCTTTAGATTAATCCAGTGAATGAAGGTCCAGCCTCACTACCTCCTTTATGGGAAACCCCTGTAGTTACAGCTAGAAGTGATGCACCCTCTGAATCCACCTTGGATGTCTCCTGCAAGGGAGGCACTTCTCTGATTTTTGAAAGACACTTTTATGTGGAAAGAACAACCACATAAAAAAATCTCCAGTAAATTCTTGATGCTACTGGCCCAAAGTCTACGGTCGCCATGGAAGCTGGTGAAAGGTCTGGAGCACAAGTCCTCTGAGAAGCATTTGGGGGAGCTGGGGATGTTTAGCCTGGAGAAAAGGAGGCTTGGGGGTGACCTTATTGCCCTCTATAACTCTCTGAAGGGAGGTTTTAGCCAGTTCTCCCAGGCAGCCAGGGACAGGATGGAGAAAATGCCCTTGAGTTGTACCAGGGAAGGTTAAGATTGGATGTTTGTTAGAAAAGAATTATTCACTGTTAGGGTGGTCAGGCCTTGGTCAGGCTGCCCATGGAGGAGCCTCCATGGTGGAGTCATCAGCCCTGGAGGTGTTTAAAAGAGGTTTAGATGTGGCACTTAGGAACATGGTTTAGTGGTGGCCTTGGCAGTGCTGGGTTAATGGCTGGACTTGATGATCTTAGAGAGCTTTTCCAATGTAAACCCTTCTATGATTTTTGTGGAAAAACATTTCAGAGAGACTCTCCCTTGAATTCTCTTTCTGATTAATATTGTTCTTTTTCCCCTCCTTGCCAACTTAACAAAGATTTCTGTGTCTAAATAGCATTTTTGGTCCACTGCCTGTTGCAATCAAAAGAACCTTCTTATTGACTTCTGGGACAGTCAGGCCCAGCTATTAGTGAAACATAAAAGCATTCGAACCCCACACTACTGGGACTGTGTGTGTAAATGGCATTACTTGCCTCCTCCTGTGGTTGTTCATGAGATCAGGACACAAAGCCTTGTCTTTTGGGAGCCGTCTTTCCTTCAGAAGCCTGTTTGCCTTTCTATCTCATAATGACAGTGAGAAATCCTTAAGGGTTTTCTAACTCCCATTCCCCAGCAGAGAGCCCCAGCAGGCAAAGGCTTTGTCAGGCAGCATATTAATGAAACAGAAAACATGACCTGAATTTTTATAGCTTGTACTTAGCAGGTCATTTACTTGTCATGAAAAGGGACATTTTGCATTGGTTGCCAATAATAGCTTCAGAAAAGCGAGCACTTAGCTCTCATGTTTAATTCCCATGAGGATGAAGGGTGAGAGGAAGAGCCCCCCAGCTGCTCCCTTACCCCCACCCCATGCTGGGATATTCAAACTATGCTGAGCATTCCTCTAAAATTTTGTTGCAGGAGCAGGGGTCTTGTGTGACCCTGGTCGTGAAGCCCACACACAGGGCTGGGCTGTGTCCCAGATCTCATCCTGGAAGGATTTCTTATCCTTGCATCCCACGCAGCAGCAGCAGCCCAGCTGAGCAGCTCCTTGCAGAACTGAGCTTGCCTATTTCCTGTCAGCCCAGCACGGTTCTGGCTGGTCAAGTTATCTCTCCCAGTCAGGGCTGGGTCACTAGACCCAGGCAAAAAATTTGATGCAAAAGTGGGTTAATTTTCACAAGCTGTGGGGTGATTTTCACAAGCTGGAGGGTCAGGCTTTCCTCATTGTTCAAGGGGAACAGTGAGGCATGCAAATTCTCTCAGAGATAAGGAAGATGTTCTTAAATAGGCTCTGAATCCAAACTAGCATATGTATCAGCTGCAAGATACATGAACTGGGCACAAGAACATTCTAGGCCTGTACCAAACTTGAATCATTAGCTGAACTGTTGATAAGTGCCTTAAGTCTCTTCAGAAGGGACAAAAAGGCCCATTTCTCTCTTCTCCCCTCCCAGGTAACAAGTGACAGGACAGAGGAAATGGCCTCAAATTGCAACAGGGAGAGTTTAGATCGGATATTAGGAAAAATTTCTTCACTGGAGGGATTGTTAAGCATTGGAACAGGCTGCCCAAGGAAGTGGTTGACTCACTGTCCCTGGAGGTATTTAAACGATGTGTAGA
This sequence comes from Ploceus nigricollis, assembly GCA_013399945.1. Classification (NCBI taxonomy): domain Eukaryota; kingdom Metazoa; phylum Chordata; class Aves; order Passeriformes; family Ploceidae; genus Ploceus; species Ploceus nigricollis. The sequence goes on from VXBC01005816.1 coordinate 348,251, forward strand.
TGTGGCACTTTGGGACATGGTTTAGTGGTGGCCTTGGTAATGCTGGGTTAATGGTTTGACTCATCTTAAAGCTCTTTTTCAACCTAAACAATTCTATGATGACATAAGCTTCAAATAATAAAAAGGGTTGGCATGGACCTCCTCACAGGGCCTTTCAGCTCCTTTAGGGACAACAGCAATGTCCAAGAGCTGACACTTTCTCAGTGATTTCACATACTGCACTTTGAGCTGTGCATTTTGAGATGTGCAATATTCTTTGTGTCTCGTGGAGACACCTTAAATCTGAGGCCAAAAATCTTTGTGGGCCCCATTCTTTAAATGGGAAAAACTTAGACTTCCACAGAAAGCTCTAGGGACTAGGAAATACCTGTAGCTTTGCTCTCCACCCAGTATCTCAGTGTTTTGTCTCAGCCTTGCCCTGCTTGTTGCCCCTGTTGCCATAAGCCTCTTCAGCATCTCCTTGATGTCTTCGATTAGCTGAATCCCTTCCAAAGAAGAATACTAAAGACCAATGAAGGAAAAGAAACCAACACCATAATATTGTTTCCAGATCTCTAATGATTCCCTGTGTGTATATCCAATAGCTTCTCCCCACCCTTAGACCCCTTTCTTTCTCACTAGAGTGTGAACATTTGTGTGTCCTGCAACAGGACAGGGTCACAGGCTCCTGGAAAGGCATGTTGGGAGGGACTTGGGGAGGTCTGCAGTCCAACCTCCTGCTCAGACTGGAAGTTACTGCCAACAGCAGACCAGCAGCTGTGGGTTTGATCCTGCACACAACAGTAGTGTGTTAATTTCCTGCACCCTCGTGTACGTGAGCTATGTGACTGTTGGTCAGTGGCAACAGAACTGGGTCAAGATATTGATACAGGAACAGAAGGAACATTCCTTCTGTTCCTAAGCTTACTTCTTAAGTCCTGCTGTCATCTATACTATTAATAAACTAAGATAATTTTCTGGAGGGCAATGAAGCTAAAGGCCAGTGGTTTCATGTCCTAATCAATTTAGTAGCACTAATTACTGATTAGTGGTTCATCACTGATTGTTGAATAGCCCTTCACTCTGAAAGTGCCAGGTGTCAGGAAACCATCCTTGCCAAGAGATGGACCCTGTCCTCAAGAGCTGAAGGAGACCAAGCACTGGTGAGGACACATGGCTGCATGAGGTAGGAGCCAGGAGTACTGACACTGCTCTAACTTGTGTAGTTCCACACACTTCATCACATATTTATGTCTCCGAGGAACAAATCCACAAATCTGTCAGGTTGTTCTGATTGATTCCTTTCACATATGAGCCATCAGACTGCCAAGAGTGCCCCTGTGCAGGGTCTCTAAGAACTTGGTGTCCAACCCTGTTCACCAGGCAGGATCACTGAATTACTGAATGCACTCAGTACAGGAGATTTAGTAAGGGCATGAAAAAGCTACTGAGAAACAGAGATCATGACCGTGCTTCTGCTAAGCCAGTTTAATTTTAAAATAAAAATCTCTAAAGAAAAATTTGAAGGGACTTATAAACAAGGCTAGCATGGCTCATCAGATTAATTACAGGACAGAGTGCATTTCAGATATTGATCTGGGTCTGGAAAGGATTTAATAACATTCGTTAGGAGTTACTAGCACAAGATGGAGATATTAATCTGGTTCATAGCTTTGCTGAAGTCAGGGTACTTAGACTAGGCAGAAGTGCAAATCTTTGAAATCCCCAAGCAGAAACTACCATGTGCTTTACAAACATCAGTAAAACAAACCTCACTGGGAAATGGGAAAACAGGCTCTTTGCCCCAGTGTTTTACAGGCAGTTGATGGAAAACCTTCAAGCAAAGCAAATTTGAGGAGACAACCTTGCAGCTCAGTGAATGTGGCAGGCATTAGATAAGGTCACAAACAAACTGAAACTCCTTACTCAAAGAAGGACTGTCTTGGAATGGAAAGGCACTAGAATTGCCATAATGGTTGGTACAAGTCTGCTCTTTTTCAGTGCTTCCTCGAGGGGAATTGAGTTTGGAACAGCTTCAAAGGCAGAGTAATGATTTCAGCCTGAAGAGACGCTGCTTGCCCAGCATCCATGCCCCACATGGATACCTCATGGGGATGCTGCTGGGATTGTGCTGCTCTTCAGACTTCTGCTTGCTGCCAAGTTTTAATAAAAGTGAACTATTTCTTTTCAGAAAGAAATTAATGATATGTTGCCTGAGTGAGGAAGGACTAAGTCCTTGACACCCCCATCCCCTCACTCACCAGGACTGGGTGGTGTTTATGGGAGGCCAGACATTTCCATAGCCACCTCTTTGCAAGAAGCAGAGCTGATCTAGGCTTTCAGTGGATAATGAAGGACTCTGATGCTCAGTCTTTGCTTGAATATGGTTGGGTGGACACGTGCAAAGCTGCTTGCAGTGTTGAGGTTCCACCTCACCCTCAGTATATTGCCACTCCAAAGTCCATTTGGATAAAGGATACTGTTGCTTGCACAGGTCTTTATATTCAATGATATAATATTTTGAATTCTGCAACAGTCCAGGTTCCAAAGGAATAAGGAATAATCCAAACAGTTTGAATACATGGGGGTGGTTTGCACTGACAAGAGGTTAATTTGATCTAAAAAGATGTTTCATCATGCTGCAGTAATTCAGATTGCATGCTAATTCCATCCTTGGCTTCTTCTCTGTTAAGAATGTGTCACCAAAATTTCCAGTATTCCATATCAACCACATAGAAAATACAAACTGCCTGTTAATTTCAAAACCAGCTGTCAAGTAATGTCAGTTTTTACTCAGATATCAGCCAAGATCAAAATCAGTGAGATTAGGAATAAAAGGTTCTGAAGTGGACTACTAGCTGGGAACCATCCGTTCTTCCTCAGCTGTGCAAAGATCATGAGCAGTTAAATAACTTGAGTGCCTGAGCACTGTTTCTAAAGCAGAGAAACCACAAAGAAGAGGAGTCCAAGTGCCATGACTTCAGACACTTAAGGAATCATCATCAAAGTGTATGAGGACAATTCAGTGACTTGCAGAAAGAAAATAAATTCCAGGACACAAAGGCAGAAGGACCTAGTTCAACCATGGATTGTGAAAAGTGGTCTGGGCCATTCATGAGAGATTTTCCTTTCTTCCACCACTGGTAGATGGCATGAGCAATCAAGGGCATTGATCATTGCCTAGAAGTAGAGTAGAAAATCTAAAGAGAAGATGGTGTGGTTGTGTGATGGTATGTGGTTACTGAGTTTTAAAATGCTGCAGTTAAAAGGAGAACCTCTGAGGAAAATGGGAAGTGACACAGCAGACTGAAAACAAAATACTTGGACGAGTGCAGACTCAGACACAGAATAAAGGGATTTAAGGGGCTGACATATCATGTGCACTTAAGTGATCAGAAAAAAGCTACAAATAAAAGTAAGCATTCCTTTGTAACTTTTACTTTTCTTTGGGAGTAAGGACAGAAAAGAAACCTGACTCTCAATTGCACTGGGGGGAAAAAACCATCAGATTGTGTTTCCCTCTTAAGAAATTAAGCTAACAAGGGATTTAGATTTGAAAGGAAGAAAGACAATCCTCTTTACTTTCAGATTAAATACCTAACAATGCCACTTCTGCTTGTAGTGCTTAAAATCTAAGGAAGTGCTCAGATGTACTAAATCCAAAGGAGTTCAGTCTTGGAGGGTGAGACTGCACAGGCCTGGTGAACACCAGCAGTCACGTTCCCCCTCCTCCTCCAAATCTCTCTCCTCCCACTTGCCTTTTCAGCTTTGATGTGAAATCACCATTTTCAGGATGTGTTCTTGGAAGCTCACAATCTGATTTTGGGGGAAATCCTCCCTCCATGATAAGCTGTTTCCATGGGGATTAAATATTTCATTTTCAGTTTTGTGCTGGGAGCTTCTGTAGAAGATTTACTTGCCAGTTTTAATGCCGCTAAAAAGATAAGGAAAATATCACCATGACAGAGGTCAATCTATACTCCCTCTGTATAGAAGATACTGGCTGGGGTAAAGTATGGCATATCAAAGCTGCTTGATTCTGTATGAAAAATCCAAAAATTTTCTCATTATGGAATAATCTCAATACATAAAAGAATGAGAAATATCAAGAGATCAATTTGAATAGGTTCAAGTTTCCCAGTCCCTATTAGCATTCCAGAAGAGCCAGTAGAAAAAACAACCCCCTAAACCCAATCAGTCTGGAGAGCAATCTGTGAAAACAGATACTAAAAACAGACCTAACCAGGGATTTCTCCTTTGCTTTTTGTTGTAGTAATGATGACTAGGCCCAACCTGAATTCTGCAGGTATGCAAGATCCCCAGTGAAGCCACCAAGCATTGACCAGGGCAGGGGGAGTGAAGCCTATCAGTTGCATCTCTGATATCTGATTTCACTCCAGCTGTGCCTGGGAAGGCTGAAGAGCCTGGGCTTTATCCTTTTACACTGACAGAAAAGCCCCTAACTTGTATATAACTTTGCAGTGTGACTTTACTGTTAAAAAGTACATCTTTGATGCAGTTTTTCCTCTGCTTACTAGAATACAAGATCACTGATAAAAGCAGTGTGTCCCATAGACTACTTAGTCACACCTCCTGACTGCAAAACAGCTTTTTGTCTGGTTCCATATCTGCTTATTTGCTCAAGCCTGAATTGAGAGTAAATTCTTATCTCTTGGGCATCTCCTTCACATGTTTCCAAATCTGGTCATTGAGAACAGCTGTGAGGTCTGTGGGGTAAACTCTCCTTTGCTGTTGTCTCCTCAGATGGCCGTCTGAGAAGCCTAATTAGCATCCTGCTCTCGGAGCAGTGTCCTGTTGGGAAGAATGGATCTAAACAGTTCAACAGCAGAGACAGAGCAGACACAAGCCAGCACAGTAAGAGCAGGCAACTGAGCCCTGCAACAACCTGAAATGAACAGTTTTGGTGCAAGTGATGCCCAAATGTGTCCTTCTTCAAGGGAACTCTGCAATGCAAGTGCTGTTCCTTGTGCAATATCTGGATGGGCCCTACTTAAAAATGATGATGTAGGACTCCATCAGACTATAATCATAATCTGAAGGATTTGTCATCATACTGGAGCTGATCAAACAGTGGTCAGAAAAGTTTGGGTTCTTTTCTGCAGAAGTACCATTTTCTGTTGAAAAAGTGTGTTTGTGTGTGTGTTTGGGTGGGAACCCTTAAACCAGGTTTCATCAAGAATTCTCCTTTCACTGGATACCTCTAGCACTTTTAACCTCAATATTTTCCAGAGGTAAAAACCCACGAAAGTTGACAACAACAACATCTAAAGAGATCCCCCCTGGCTGTCCTTCTTCCCTCTTTCACATTAAGAATAGGGAAATATTGAAAGGCGATTTCCAGACAACTGTGATGGTGAGTAACACACAAGGAGTATGGGACTTGAACAGAGAAAAGACTTGTTATCTTATCCCCTCCCTATATCTGCCTCTCTGGGAAGCACAGCAGTGTGTGTCCACCTTTCTGCTGTCAGGTAACAGCAGCTCTGAGGTAGTCAGTAAGATGCTGGGAGTGGGCACTGCAGAGTAAATAAGCGCTGCATGAACTAATTGGAGTGTCGAGGAGAACGGAAGGGAAGATCCTGGCTTCCAGCTGTTTTGTTGTGTGTTGTCTCATTCATTTAGTGATTTATAATTTGTTGCTGATGAAGCAAAGCAGAGCTGCTGCCCATTGCTGCCACATGAAGAGCAATGGGGAAAAACTCCCTCTGTGGTCTGACTGTGACACAGACCTTCCCAGTGCTGCATCTTGGGCCCAAGAACATTTGCAACACACTGCTTAAAGGCTGAATTTGACACTGTCTTTCCTTTAAAAGAAGCTTTAAAGCCACTTCTTTCTATTTAGCAAGTATTACTACTTTGAAGAATTTGGTTCTCAAATTCAGCTTCTAAAATTAATCTCACCATTTCCCTCAATCCCTGTTACCAGCTGGAGTAAAACATCCACACTGTTTTCTTGATTAAAAGATTGTTGCAATCAGCAATGAATGAACAACTGTTCATGAGGGTAAAATTGAAACAATCCCTGATGTGAGCACATGAGCTGTTACAAATTTTTCCATGCTGAGCTTTCAAAATAATTATAGTAACCCTGCATAATTTGGCCTAGTTTTTATTGTATTCCACATCAAACTAAAACCAATAACAGTTATTTTTAAAATAGCAGTAATTCCTTCAGTACAACTCACCCAAATACAATCAGTTCCTGCAAAGAAAGTGCATTTTCTGCAAAGAAATACAGTGTGATTTTCAGCTGCACAGAAAATTGGCCCATGGATGCAGTTCTCTCTGGTGCCATGAACAAAAGGCTTTGCTCTGAGAGATTCACCTTATTAAAGATAGTGGGTATTTCACACCTAATACATCAGTGACAGCCCAAACCTTTCAGTTGCTCAGGTCTATACCTTGGAGAAATAAATGCTTCTGTTTTTTCAGTTTTGTTCTTGATCTTGCAAAAAAACCCAGCTGTGCCATCCACCTCCCAATAGCCTCAAGGTGGATCCTAACAATTCACAAGGAAAAGGATAAGGTTAGAGGCCTGTGTCCTGATATTTGTCAGGACAAAGAAAAGGAATCAAGAATTATATAGCAAAGGAAAATGATGCAGGATTTAAATAGACATAAAATATTGCCATACAATATACAATTGTTCAAGTTAGTGCTCAACTGGACAAAAGTCAGAAGCCCTAGAAAATAATTAAGAGTCTTCGGACTGATGAGCATTGAGTTTGGGGAACAGGAATGGGAACTGAAGGAGATAATCCTAAATACCCCTAAACTGTTAGTGGAATTACTGGGTGAAAGTTCAACTCATTAATTGATGCCATGAATATTTACCATTAACAGGAGATTTTATCCCTCTGAAGTTTACCCTAGCAGCAATTGGCAGTACTTGAACAACCTGCTGCAAACTTAAGCTAGAAATGTTTCACAAAAGAAATAGGGCAAGATAGTTTTTATCATTGGAACAAATCTCTGGTGGAAGGGCTGGATTGTCTCATATTTGTGCTTTTGTATGGAGAAAAGATCTGAAAAAACTGCACCGGTTTTCACCTTAAAATAGGAGAACTTGGTAAAACTTCAGTTTTGAAATAGGTTTTTGTCTTCTACCAGCTACAGAATTGAAACTTTCAGGGCTCCAGACTCCCAAGTAGAGAAAGATTCCTGAAACAATTATTATGGCAAAGACCAGGGCTGTTCAGCAGTGTGGTTCAATCCTCCTCTGTCCAAGCTGGTGAAAACTTTTGGAGCAGGTGCATTGTTTTGTGCACTCCTTGTTGTCATAATATAAAAGCTGCAAAGACATTTCTTTAAGCTGAGCAATAGTTATCATACTAAAGTTATAAAATTAGTTATAAATTCTTTCATTGCATTTACTGAAACAATTTCCATTATGAAAGGATCCATTTCAGGTTTGTGGAATTGGGCAAAGAGGAAGTGTGAAAAGATTCTCCTGCAATTCCACGTCCTATGAGGTGCAGGTGATTGCAATACACGAGCTGGTCTGCACAGACCTTATTCTCCCCAGCTTGAGACATCCAGGGAATGAGATTTTATTAACAAGCTAGTTGAACTTTAAAGGAGTAATATGAGCTTAACAGAGACAGTTGTAAAAACTCAGTCTGGTTTTTCCTCCAGTCTGAAATACACACAGAGGTCTATGGGATGTTTCCCAGTTGGATTGTTTAGTTATCAGTGAACATGCAAGGGAAGAATTGCCTTCAGCATGAAGCACACACTGATGCTTTACAGAATCAGGACTCAAAATGAGACCAATGCATTCTGTCCAGTCGCCAATTAGCAGACATGGTGTGAAAGCGTTCACACTTGCTTATCCGTGGTGAGGCAGACCTGCTGTCTGGATCAGAAGGGATTCGCGGGGATTTTCGGCTCTGTATCAGACCCTACAGGTCAGTCTGCCATACTCCACAGGCTTCGAGGAGCTAAGACAAACCCCTGAATGTGGATTATAATGTCTACACAGTGTGGGTCCTATCCTGAAGCCATTCAAACCCAAGAGGCATCAGGAGAGATGCTGCAACCTCAAGGTGCTCAGTCAGAGCCTGGAGAGGACTGAATTTTTCAGATTAATTCTTGTCGTAAAAAATGCGGATAAACTCAGGTCTTCTTGCTTTTCAGCCTCTGTCCTTCCTGAAGCGAGAGCCCTTCCTTTTCCTAGTTGATCCAAAAGCAGGCGAGCGAGGACACGAAGTGGAGAGTCCTGTAACAGCAGCTGGCAGCCGGCTCCGGCACAGGGGAGCTCCCCATGCCGGGAGGCTGGGGCAAACCCGAGGTTTGAGTGGTCACTGCAGCTGTCTGTGGCCAGACCAAATAGCAAAATGTTCACATTCGTAGCAGTGGCACCCCTGGCCTCCAGACGTGCACACTGAGGTACTGCTCAAGTTCTGTACAGAATAAATGACACAGCCTGGTCCCTGTGCCAGGCAGTGGGAGCTCCCAGACTTGTTTCTTCATGCCAACGTGGATAGTTTAATATTTTAGTTTATTCAGTGTGACTCTGCTGGTTTTGGCTGAGATAATTTTTTTCATAGTAGCTGGTATGGGGCTATGGTTTTGATTTGTGCTGCCAGTAGTGTCGATAATTTAGGGATGTTTTCCTAGAATCATAGAATCATGAAGGCTGGAAGACACCATCAAGTCCAACCGTGAAGCCGGCTATCACTGTAACCCCTACAGCACTAAACCTTATCTCCCAGCTCCAGATCCAGACGCCTCTTAAAGACCTTTCAACACCTCCTGCTACTACTGAGCAGTGCTTACACAGAGCCAAGGCCTTTTGTGCTCCCCACCCCACCACTGAGGAGGCTGGGGAGGGGGTACAAGAAGTTGGAAAGAGACACTGCTGGGACAGAGGACACCAGCTGGCCACAGGGATATCCTGTATGGCCACATGCTCAGCATAAAGCTGGGGGGAGAAGGAAAGGGGGTGTTCAGTGTGATGGTGTTTGTTTTCTTCAGTTGCTGTTACACTGGAGGTGGCTGAATACCTACTTGACCATGGGAAGCGATGAATGAATTTTTTAGTTTGCTTTGCTTGTGGAGTGTCATCATTTATGAGTGGTGAGGATCGTTATGCTGTTGCCAGGGGAAAATTCTTTTTTTTGACACCTTCTTGTGGTGGGACTATGAAAGTACCTTGGGACTTGCAACAGTTGGGGGGAAAAGATTGTTCCCTGGTAACTGGAGCAAAGGGATTTTGTAGAAGAATGTGCAGTAATGTACTTACTTACTCTGAAAAAACCCACCTGACGTCTATATTTGATACCAGAAAGCTGATGCCTGACATTTTTTAAAGAACTGACCAAAGTATCTTAGATAATAATATATGCACAATCTAATCTAATAACATAATCTATTTTCTTATCCCTGTTTTTTGACTCCTTTGTTGCACCATCTGTTTTCATTGCAAGCTGTAACAAATTCCCTGCAATCTTTCTGCCAGAGAACAAGATAGCATAAGAGATAGAATAATAACAGTCACAGACTCAACCAAAGGTTCTTCTCTCACAGAAAAAATTTTTCCCAAGGCTATTATCATGTTTGCAAACTCTGCTAACCATGTTGAAATTAGATTGCAAATGACATTCTTTTTGCAGAAAGAGATCTCTGTAGCACAAAGGGTATTTGCAACAATGCTACTAAAAATAAGAGCATGGTCTGACAGAGCATTCAATTATTCATGTGCTCACAAGTACAGGGCCAGCAGGCTCACAGAGCTGCATCCAACACATCTCCTGTACTGCCTGCCTCTATGTCCAGTGCAGTGTGTGCTGAATGCACAGCACCCTTCTGCTAAGAAAGGGCCCAAGTTTTATTTAATAAAAAGCAATGGAAGTCCAAGGGGGAAGATCCTCTAAGAAAGCTGCCTCAGCTACCAGAGACTTCATGGCTTGCTCCTGCAGGCCCTGAAGCTGCCACCACCATGCCAGCTCCTTCCTCTCAGGGAAGAGTCTCTTAGGAGACTCATGAAACATTTATTCTGCATCCATGCCATACTGTGCACTTTTCTGTCCCAAGCTATAAAAAATGCAGCATGCCTCCCTGCCTGCAGTTAAAGGGAATGCTTTTGCAGTCAGCTAGTTAACCTTTTGTTCCCCAGCCTTCACTTGAAGAAATCTCCCTGCAACTTTACCTTAGCTCAGAAGGAACCCAAGTGTTTAAGGTCACTTGCAGTATAAAAGCACTTCTGTTGGGTGAACTTCCTTCAGAAATGACTGGGATAGCAGGGGTTTCTGTGAGCAGTGAAGCAGTGGTAGGGACATCAAAGGCTTCAGCTGAAGTCTGTGGCATACCTGCTCTTTTGAAATGTGTTTGGGAGAATCTGAGGGAAGGTGGAGGTGTCTTCTCTTGGGCCTCTGAAATGCTGTTCATCCTGGGTCCATCTTGCCATCAGTAAGATGAGGCACCAAGTTTTGTCATTCTGCACTTCCCCTCTTAAAAGGAGATTAATTGAAGGACCCAACAGGACCTACAGGGAGCTGCCAGGGATGGTCTCCTGGGACCCACTAGGGCAGCATGAACCTCTGCAGAGAGAAAGCAGGTCCTGGTGGTTTGAAAGGCTTCAGTTCAACAACTGAAGGCTGGGTCATTGTGCAGTAGGATGCAAAATTATTTTACAGACCATCTAGTGTTAGCAAGATAATTTTTATGGTTAAGAAAGCTTACATAGATTCTGCTTTGCCAATTACTCATCTATCTGGAAGTTGCTATCCTAATGTTTTAGATCTCATCTTTGAATGGAGTAAAATATTAATCAGTGTGCCTCAATGGAAAGGAAATTACCAGGTGCTGCAAACATGCAGAGCATAGAAGCCATCCCTGTCAGGGATACATTTGAAATGGAACTGCCCTGATCAAGGACAATCTGGTATTGCATGACTGCATGCCAATAAAGACCACCCATGTCTCTGTCATGGTTACTAACTCATAATGGCAGTAAAGAATAAAAACATTGTAAGATTAAAATGTAATAGTCCCTGGATAACCATAACCAGTTACTCCCATTGGTGCCCTGCCTTTGAGCAGTTCTGAAACTGCAGAAGAGAGACTGAGTGTCTGTAAAATAGGAGCCAAGTAGTGAGCAAACATCCCCTGGCTGCCAGAATGAGCCAGGAAAAAGTGGTGTTGCCCTTCAGGTATGAGCTAGAAAGGCAAGAGATCCATCTTCATTGTGTTACATGTTTAAAAGGTGGAAGTAAGACTGGTATGATTTGTAGCACTCAGACTTGTTCTTCTTTAGGAATTATGTGGTTTTGTGTCCAACCAGTTTCCAACCAATAGTTCATTAATTGTTTGGAATTAGCACTATCAAGTGCTAATTTACGTGTTAATATAACTTAACTCTTAATTTACTGGTAATGATTATGGTACTTTTGCAGCTCTCTCAACCCATGAACACAAACTAAAGGCAAAAACCAAAAGGTTAAAGACCTTAGGACTGTTTGAGAAACAACCTCCCCCTACCCCACCCTATAATATATAACAACTTTAAAACAGCCACACCAAAACTTCCTGAGAGCTGTGGTGGTGAAACAGCAGATTCAGCTCCTATTTTGAAAGGCAATATCTGCAGTAGAGACTACAGCTGGTTGAACTCATTTGGTGGAGCAGTGCTCAGGAAGGCTGGGTGCTAGGGAAGAATGAAAACTTAGACTCCTTGGGTGGATTTGTTGAGGTGGAAGTGATCCAGCCACGTTTTGTGTTAAGGAATCTGCAATTCAAACAGGAAGGAAAATTCTCTTTCATCACCAACTTCAAAGTAATTTCCAGTAGTCTCTTTGACCGGCTTATTGATTCTGCCTTTTGTTCTCAGAGAGGAAAAGAAGTCCAAGAGACATAGCTTGCTTTAAGAAACAAAAGGCTGTACTGTGAGTCTCATTTAAGTTCCCTGTGATTATTCATTACTTGGCAGCTTGTTTCAAAGCACCTCTTCAGCTATTTTACATGCCTTCATTTCTAATATTGTCCACGATTATCCTGTAAAGTCCTGATCTCCTAATGCAAAGCTTCCCCCATGCAACAGAACACAAAGGAACCTTTCTGTATGTCTTAAACATTTTACAAGCAAACTCTGATAGGTGTCTGCAAGTTCCATGTACTCCATACCAATTCTTGCTGCATCCCAGGACCTTTCATGCAGCCTAGGGGTGTGTGCAGAGCATGAAGAAATTGTGCTCAGCAGTGTACAGGGAAGACCACAGATGTCCTTCTTTCCTCATACTCTGCAGCATGTCTCAAGCTCTGCCAGATACCCAACAGCAGATTCACTATTATGTTGCCCCTCAAATGCAACAGAGATGTAGTTAGGAGCAGGAAAGTCCCAAAACATTAAATTCAGGCTCCGAAGCTTGGTAATATTTGGTGTAATATTTTTGGAAAGGAAAAAAAGTACTCAGGAAAGTTTTAATCTCAAATTATTGATGGCAAGTTTAACAGCAAACTGGCAAGCTTCTGAACTGGCAATTACTTCTGTGCAGGGCAGAATTCAGAGCATGAGGATGAGTGCAGAGCCTTGGCAAGTGGCAGCAAGTGAGATGTGGAACAGCTGCAGAAATCACTTTGACCTTATTTATTGGAGTTTAGCACCACCTAATGTGTGAGTGCTTTACGTTCAAGCACTTCCCGGCACGGCCAGGATGAAACAGCCTAAGTGGAGCTGGAGAAAGCCTCTGGCATCAGAAAGCATTGAAATTGAATCCCTTGTCTACTCGGTTCCTTGTTGTTCCCTTACTAGGGGAGAAGAACCTAGGAGCAGGCAGCTCTGCTGTGAGCAGGCCTGGGACAGTCAGGAGGCAGAAGAGCCAGGAGAACAGGGACACCAGGGACACCAATGGTGACAGTCCACAGATGAGCTATAAACAGGGAAAGGCCATTTTTCACTCAGTCGACAGACACAGCTGGGCAGAGTTTGCAGCCTTCTCCTGGTTGTTTTCATCCTGGCTGCTTGACATTTGTAGGCTTAAAATTGACAGATGGCCACTCCAGCCGTTTTGGGAACAGCAGATGTCAAGGGGACCTGTAAAGGATTTCAGGACTGCTCTGAGTCTGGGATCAGTTTGGACTGTCCAAAAGTTGCAGGAATTGCCTTAGACACAGCTTTGCAGGGATTGAGAGATGAGAAAAGTACTTACACTTCTAAATTAAAGCTGCAAGTGTAATGATTCAGCGCCCTGCAGGAGCATGAGGCTATTTTAGCACAATTCAGTTGAGATCTAGGGATATTTCTATGCTTCTAACTTCTTTAGCCTCCAAAGAGTTATGATTGTGAGAATATTGTCTGCAGTAATACTTGGGAAATGAAAATTAATGTGCTGATAGACTGTGTCCTCCTTCCTCCAATTTAAAAAAATTTGCTGTTACAATTAGGATATGCAGACTATGGGGCTAAATGATAAATTCAGCAAAAGAAGATAAAAGAAAGGGTTTGGGTTTCTGACACATTTGGATCTAAATAAACAGAAGAAGAGAGGGGCAGAAGTGCTGCCAGGTTTGCCAAGGGTCCCTACGGAGTACCTGGGGAGAAGTGAGCACTGAAGAGCCACCTACAGCAGCCACTTCCTCTTACACACAGAAGCTGGAACATCTCATCACACCTCTCTTACAGAGCACAAACTCATCATATACCCATACCTTGAGCTGTTGGACATTCTTAAAGCTTAGCACTTGGGCCACATATGGTGCAAACAAATGTTTTGTCCTCTGGCCTGGCTAGGAGCCACCCTTGGCTACAGAAGCCATTGTGTTCTTAACATACTGTATCTAAAAAGAGAAGAAGCCCAAAGCTTCCATCTGCTTCTCCCCTGAGACAGAGAGAGGACACAAAATAGGCCAAGATGACAGCTGCTTTTCAAAAGACCCCACAAGGAATGATGTCAGGATGAGGAAATAAGTCCCTCAGGTGAAAATCCACCAGGGTGTCAAGAAAATGGTGAGACCACATCCCATCCAGCCTGCATTGATTTTTCAGAACAACCAATTCAGAAGGCAAGTCTAGCAATATCCATACATATCAGTTTTACCCTGGGTAGGCATCCCTCAGGACATTGGAATGCTGTTTTCAGTATCAAAAAGCCAGATAATAAAAGCCCACAAACCTGAGCATCCTCCCTGCCCCGAGCCATTTGTCTCTACTCACGGCTTGTGTTTCACACAGAGGCGTGGGCAACCCAACACAGCCAAGAGCATATCTGGAGCACCTGGAGATGGTTCCTACCCATCTTGCTCTTCCAGAGCCTCTTCCAGAAAGAGGGATTCCCCAGCTCCACTGCAAAAGTGGTATCCTTTGGCCTCCCCAAAGTGGCACATCAGCCTTGTTATGACCTAGTAAGGAAGTAGGCTCTGGGTTTAGTGGGGGTTGAACCAGAATAAAGAATGGAGTTTCAAATAAATATTGAAAGTCTCAGCCATGCCAGGGTCATTCTAAGTCTACCAGGGTCATTCTAAGTCAGCTTAACACACAGAGCCTGAATAACCCCTCTGAGGGCACCATCCTCCCTCCACCAAGTGCACTTGCTAGCAAGGTGACACAGATATAAAATGTGTGCTTCAAAAGAATTGTAAATTAAGGGCTTACAAGACTGTGACTTGTAGCATCTGCATTACTTGTTAAGATTTAGTGAATCAAACTTGAGAGATTTTTCTCCCCAGAATCATTAAATTTGGCATAATCAGAAACTTTAAAATTACATGACCTCTTAGAGTATATGCTGAAAAATTAAAATATGTCTTAATAGACATATTAGTGCTAATGCTGCAGAATACATGGTGTTGTAACAAATGAAAGGGAAGTTTCATCTTTGTTAAGTCCAAAGTCAAGTGATTTTTAGCAGGCAGAAGTTAATTAACATCCCTAGAGATAATTATCTGTGTGCAGTTATGGTTCCCTGTATTCCTGCCTCTTAAAAAAGCTTGATCCAATCTAACAGCAGACAATTCAGAAGTCCCTCAGCCCTTTAGATCTTGACAGCTCATGATTTTCAGCTAGATTCTTATAAATATTTTGGTGTTTAAAGCAGCTAATCAATTATGATTCACAGCAAGATTGTAAGTGACTTTGTAAACCACTTTCAGGGACAGGGCTCTCTTGAGGCGCAATGCTCTGGACATTTTAAGTCATTGATTTTAATCACCTTACCACGTACATGAGAAAAATATCTATGTCTATGTAGAGCTCATCCTAACCATAAATAATTTTGTTAAGGGACTAGTAATACATAGGAGAAGGCTTCAGCATTTCTCATTTATGTGACAGGAAAAGCATAATGAAGTTTCATCCTGGCTGATTTTTCTCCGCCTTTGTAAAACAAAAAACAAACTAAAAGTGATCCTGCTTATTTAAAACCACCCTTCTTTTAGCCTACATCCTTTACAGAAGTTTGGTTGCCCATAAACAAACCACTATAATTTTTTTAGTCTTTTCAATAATCTCTTAAGGTACTATTCTTAAAAGCCAGGACTGTAGAACACCACTCACCAAGTCAGTATTACAGCCTGAACCAAATAAATTAATGGATTTATAATACAGTACTAGAAAAGCAGTTAATAAAACTATCAGACTGAAAAACACTGGGAAAATTCAGGGAGCCCAAGACTCCCTTTTTACAAATCATCAGAGCATCTTAAAGCACATTCTGCTCACCAGACTACGACAGCAGATGAGTCTTTCTGAGATTTACTGAAGCTTCACATTGTCAAAGCCTTTAGTGAAATATTAAACCAGCTCTCAAGAAATACATTAAAACTAAGGTGTTACAGGGCACATCAATAATTTGGGGCTCAGGGTTTGCATACCAACTCTGCCTGCATTTCCCAGCTGGCAGGCTCCAAACCAGCTCTGGTTCAAAGCCCTGTAAAAGACCTTAATCTTCATTTAGACTGGCCACAGAGTCTACAACTTTTTAAAACTTACTTGTACAGGACTATGTGCACTCTCTGAAGATGCCATTATAAGTCTCTTTTTTTTTTTTTTTATCTCAGCCATCACAATCCCAACAGTACTGTCACAGTGATCAATACCTCTTGCTGCAACAGCATCCTCTGAAGCCCAGGATCTTCCACCATGTTCTGCCAAGATCCTCTCCCAACAAAGCTAAAAAGAAAAAGAGAATAACAGTAAGATAAGCATAATCTACATTCTACAGAGGATGTAACACACACCTTTGTCCTCAAACACTGTCTCCTACAGATACACAGGACCATTTGCCTCCAGAAGCTCATTTATCCCATCGAGCTCCTTCCTGTTCAGTCCTCCCTGTGTATGACACCTTCCAAGAGGAGAACAAGGGAGATGTAATGGTCTATTAAGCCCTCTTTAATTAGTGTGGGATTACAGAACTCGTGAAAAGAACTTCATTAAATGGTGCAAATGAGACAATCATTATGGAGAAGCATATGATCTCACTATATTTCTACTTTGAGAAAAAAAGGAGAGAGGAATAGCATAAGAACTGGATTAATTTCTCCTTCACCCAGAGCATATTGTCAGTTCTCCTTTAGAATGAGACAGAGCTCTCCAAAGCCCAGAGTGAACGGGAAGCTTGTGCCAGATATAATACAGCTGTACAAGAACAGGACTATCACTGAGTATCTTCTCCAATTTAAATGTACTCCAGACTGACTTTCCAAAAGTTTGAAATTTTGGCTCCTACACACTGAAACCCTTAAAGAAATTCTCCTTAAAGAAAAAAACTCAAGTGATTTTTTTTTTTTTTTGGTAAGGCTTTTGTAATTCTCATCTTGCATCAAAATACAGCCTGGAATGGAGATGTTTCAAAGACTTTCCATTTAGGCTGTGGCTGTAGATGCATTTGGAGATGGAATAACACAGATACAAAACTATGCTCATTTCAGTCTCTGTACAAGAGAAAGGGATGTAAAATGAGGTTAACCACCTGTAAGACCAGCTACTGCGAGTGCTGTTCAACTCAACTGCTCTTTGAAACAGAAGTTTTTTTCTGCAGCAGCTATCAAATCAGAAAGAATTAAAACCTCAGAATAATCCTAAGGAAATTGCAGCAGCGTGTTGCAGAACACCACTGCCTTTAAGAACTGGCTTGGTGGGTTTGCTTATTGCTGGCAGTGGCTGGAAATCTTGTTGGTTCTCTGCATTTCTACAGCCTGGTTTGTCCTGAGAGAGACCTGCCCATTGCTGTCCCTGTGGTTTGATCGGGTGGACAGCAAATGCTGATGGCTCTGGCAATTATTTCCTTGACATTATGGCTAACATTACCTGGAATCCTTATGGTTAATATATTTGGCATATGGAAAATGGTACCAGAATAAACCTATCCTAATCCTGCCTTTAGTCAAACTTCGTATCACTGAATTTTGGGGCTGGAAGATTTAACTGCAGGCAGAAGCTGGCTTTGTTTTTATGTAAGTGAAATGTTTCAAGGGTGTATTTCTCCCTCCATGCCTTTTTTAATTTCCTTTTGCTTTCCCTTCTATTTTTAAAGAAACCAGTTAATAGAGGTTTTTTGTTTCATTGTTAATTCTGTATTCAAAACTCATCATTCCAGTAAAAATATAAACTTCCCCTGCTCAAGAAGATTGTGAACTCAAATCCTATATAAACACAAGACATTTTAAGTCATTGATATCCAAAGTTTTTTTTTTCTTTTTAATGCACTTCTCACGTAACACACTTTTAAATTCTGATTTAGTAACTCCATTGCTGCACCTCCAGTAATGAGGCAGAACCACACTATGCCAGATGCTGTGTAAAGAGAAAATAATTCCTGGTTTAAATAAGTATGAAGTGCAGTTTAGGTAAAATATTTCATGTCCCCTTCCCTGATGGTCGCCATAAGATGCCAGGAGTCGGCAGCAGAGCCTGGAGCAGCCCCAGCAGCCCCCGCTTCCCCTCTGCCAACTGCTGCAGCAAATGCTGCTTTTGCCTGAAAGGGCTCTTGTCTTCCAGGGCTGCTGCTCGCTCACTGCTCAGCAGTGACAGCCACGGTGCGTTTTACAGCACAAACCAGAGGATTGTTCTGTGCTGAATATTGACATATGATGATGGTGCATTTTGAAGCGTAAACCAGAGGATTGTTCTGTGCTGAGTATTAGCATATGGCTTTTGACATCTGGTCCTCTAAGAGCAATAAACTGCCAATCAGGAGGCACATTGGGTACAAGCATATTTTTTATCACTACCCGTACTAATCACCAAGATTAGTCCCTGCTTGGCAATTGTGACTGACAAACACACCAAACCTATTCAAATATCCTCATCCATATTCATGTCCTTTAAAACAAATTAAATTCTCATGTAAAATAATCCTCAAATTCTCAAAAAAGCTGTTTGTTTTTTTACTAGGTGGCATGAGTTCAAAGACATCTGGTTAAATATGCATAATTTCTTAAGAGCAAAAATTACAGCTTTTAATGGTGTTTGCCTTCCACTTCATGAAAATCTCTTTTAATGTCACTAGAGATCTGTGTAGCCTGGACAGAAGTTTCCTTTTCTAGCCCAGAGGGGTAGAAATGTCATCATTTTCAGAGCACAGCTGCTTTGTCAAGACAGTGGCACAGACAATTTGAATAACAAATACTGAATTCCTGCAAGCATTTCTAAATCTCCTTTGATTGAAAAAAACCCCAAACCCTCAAATCTAAAATAACAAGCTATAAAGGAAGCGGACAGGATATGGATTATTATCCATTCATCCTGAATCTTTAGACTTTTGGGGAAAGAAATAGGTTTTTCACAAAGTGACCTTCAACAGCCAGTAAATACACATCAGAGGAGGTCGCTTTTCAGTGGTTATCTCTCAGAGGTGAGAGAGAAGGACGTGAATTTTAAGCAGAGATTAATCTAATGAGCCATTGTATTAATAATAAGAAAAAATCTTCAAGCTAAACTGAATTGTTTCAGGGAGTCAAAGGCAGATAAAATTGAGAAGATGAAATAAAGCCAAAAGTGAAAAGTAGTTAAGATAGAGCTGACTGAATTGCTGTTTGCCATGGACTCCTTAGCCCCTCATCACTTGGAAAAAATAAAGAGAGAACAGAGACTCTAAGAAAAACTTCATGAAGACAATTAGTGCAGGAAGGAAGAGTTTAAAAGAGCCAAGGGGAACAGGTGTAGCTGTATAGGTGTAACTTAGTTTGGCTTCCATATAGCATGGGCACGTGCTTCCTGTTGTACCATGGGTCTCAAACCTATGATTCAAAAGAGATAAATATTTTTAAAAAGAGTAATCAAAGCAGTGCAGAATTATTTGATATAGCTGGCTCCTTTTCCATCTTCTAATAACATGCCACCTCTTTCTGGTGTGTGGTTTTGTTCATGCCCTTTTTTGGAACACTTTCTTCTGAATTGATTTAAGGATTTTCCTACTATCTATAGGTAATAGGAATTTTTATTCTAAAATTGTTTTGTTTGCTTTACTGTGACAACTCACTCAGAAGACTGTATTTCATTAGAAACATAGATATCTGTATTTGGCCTTACATGAAATAATTTTATAGTAAAAATTATTTATCTGGAAGAATTCTTTCTTTGTATATTTATAAGAATATAAATATTCCTGAGAAGAAAATATTGGATTATAGATTTTCAGGGTCTGTGCTTTCTTGCTACAATAAACTGTAAAAAAGGAATGATAATGGAATCCTCTAGATCAAAAGGCAGCCCATATGCCATTTTAACAATTTTAGAGTATTGCCATGACCTTATAAAATGACTCGTTAGGAAATTGCAGCAGTGTGAGAACCACTTGTGATGTTCACTTTATGTTGCTTTGTCTCTGCATGCATACGGAAGAATAACATGTCATTTTGCAAGTAACATATCAAAAGGAGACGGTGATTCTATGGACTTATGTCTTCCAGCTGCTCTCTCAAGTGCAGACTTTGATGTCTAATCAAGGGTCAGTTTATGCTCCACTCTTTATTCTGGGTAAAAGCTCTACTAGAGTCTCTCTGATCTTTTCTTATTTTTGCAAAATGTATGGGAATTTCAGGTCTATGAAACTTCCACTGTGTCAAACAATTTCAGACTGAAGGAAAGAATGGTAGAGATAGATGCTTGCAGTCCTGCAAATGTTGCTGCTACAGAAAATCAGGATAATGAGACAGATTATTCCCAGTCAGAACCTACTGGAAAATATAATGCAATTTAGAAAATATACTAGAATGCCATTAGACATGTATTTTCTACAGTCTCTAACCTCACTAATGTTGCCATTACTTACATAGCAAGAAGCACTAGAGAAAGTTGTTCAGAATTTAGCACAAGCCAGCCAAGACAGAGTGCAGGAGACATCTGTGTGCCCTGTGTCCCTGATGTTGTCAATGGACCTTACAAGGGCTGATCACTTGATAGTGTAAAGAATGCTTAAAAACCAATACAGCCTCCCTGTTATCTTTCCCAAATCCAAGTGAAGACAGCTCTATAGAACAAAAATGAATCCCCATTTTGCTTCTTCTGGGAGTCAGGACAGGCACTAGTCCTCTAGGCAGATCCCACCATCCTCCTCCTTGGCCACTCACTAATTTCTCTGTGGGAGCTTTTGATGGTCTGTGGGAAGCCTTGGAGCAGCAGCCGTTCCCAGGACGGGGTGAGGCTGGGAGGCAGCCCTGCTGGGGGCTGTGTGTGAGCCGGGCTGGCTCAGGGCAGCTCCCGGGGATGCAGAGGGCAGTGCCGCTGCAGCACCGCGCGATGGCACAAGGCGCACACGGATGCCGCCGCAGCCTCCTGCAGAGCAGCAGCAAGGAAACCGCCTGCTCCCCTCCCTGCTGCAGCTGCACAGGTTATTAGGCTACTGAGGGGATAAGACTAGTGAAAACCAGGAAGAAATTCAATCTCCCTAACTGGGAAAGGAGGAATACCACTGAGCCTGTTGGAGAGGTGGGGAGCATCGGCTGCTATGTGCCGCACATCACAAATGGCTAACAGGCATATTCTGGATTAAAAAAAACCCCAAACACAAAGCTGAAATCAGAAGCAGCATTTCTGTCCCCTCTTTTATAAGGATAAATCTTGGGAGGCTAAATTGAGCCTTCCCTCCATTACACCTCCTATTTATGAGAGAATTTGCTACCTAAATGACTGTTTGGTTGTTAAGGCAGAGAGGCTTGATTGACAACAAGCAGTCAATCAAGCATTACATTAATCCTGTCAGTCTATTAATAGGTAGACAGACAAAAAGACAGAAAGAAGAAGGGAGAAAAGTTCAGGTATTTATCATCGTTTAACCCCTGTCAGCAATTAAGCACTGCCGTGGGGTGGGGGACAGAATTGGAAGAATAAAAGTGAGGAAACTCCAGGGTCAAAGTAAAGACAGCTTAATAGGCAAAGCAAAAGCCCTACACACGAGGACACCAAACCAAGGAATTCATACATCATTTCCCATGGGCAGGGAGGTGTTCAGCCATTCCCAGGACAGCCAGGCTCCATCACGTGTAATGATGACTTGGGAATACAAATTCCATCACTCTGGACATCTCCCTGCCCTTCTTCCCCCAGCTCTGTGTGCTGAGCATGATGCCATATGGGATGGGATATCCCAGTGGTCAACTGGGATCAGCTGTCCTGGCTGTATCCCCTCTCAGCTTCTTGTGCACCCCCAGCCTCCTCACTGGAGGGGTGGGGTGTGGAGGAGAAAAGGCCTTGACTCTGTGCAAGTGCTGCTCAGCAATAATGGAAACATCCCTAAATTATCAACACTGTTACCAGCACACATCAAAAAGCCCCAGAGTATTTACTATGAGGAAAAGGAATGATGGCAAAATAACTAGAAAGAGATGTAGAACATTCAACAAGGAAGTCTTGAAATGCTCTTGCTTTTACTCATGGATTTTTTTTTTTAACTTGTGGAGAGCAAGGGCAGAGGGCATCTGTCATCAACTAGATTCATATCTGGACATCAGGCAACAACACAAGAAGAGCAATTTCACCTACCTCCTCATTAATCCTAGAATGATCAAATCACCTTCAGTGTTCCTGACTTCTTAGAGACAAGTTCTGCACATCAAAGACAGCCTTGCTGGCTAATTGCTAGCAAGATATCAATTATTATAAGATGCTCAAGGTGAAATATTAAATAGTAAGTAAAAGGAAGGATTGTTTTTTCTGCCTCGTGTAATAATTTATTCCTGAAGCTTCTAAACATTTAATGAAGTGCATCTTTTACCTCATGCTTTAATTTTTGTGAAGGACTCAGATTCCATCAGGAAGTTAAATTGGGATTCAGAATCAATTGTTTCTTGATAATTTCAGTCTAATTAAGTAGATACAAGGGATTGAGGCAAATTCTGAAGAAAACAGGACCTTGTGATTTCAGAAGTTCTCCTAGGCCCCAGGCAAAGCCAATCCTATTTTTGATCCTATAACCTACTATTTTTTCCATTTTCAAAGTACTCTGAAATGACACAGCGAGGGTTCCTGTTTGTAGGGTGCATAATTTTTCAGTGTAGTTTTCCTTCCATGTTCCTGAAGATTTACTGAGAGATCAGTTAGGAACAGCATGAAGGCTCTGCAGGTGGCACTGTGACAGCAGGGAAGTCAGCTCTGTTGTTGCTGCTAATCTCGAAGCCTGTGTGTGTACCCAGCCCACTGCTCCACTACCACTTTCCATATGTGAGGAGCTGTGGTGCTGCATGTTCTCTCCCTGGGAAATGAGACTTGTTACTCATGGTAACCTTTATCTCTGTGAGGCATTTGAGCTGTGAGGAGAGGATGGCAACCCTTTCATTCCTGCACTTGCGCCTTTCCTTGGCAAAGTGTCAGTCAGTTCTGGGTTGTGCTGCTTCTGCTGCAGTTCTGGCATACTTCACAGGAGGCACAGAATTACAAGGTTTACAGGATGCTTTATCACTGCAGACAGTCTTTTCCTGTGCCACTGCCTGTATTCCTCTCCAGTTAGAATAAAAGAGAGCAGAAGCTCCTATCTGTTTCTGCTGGGCACGCGACTGATCCTCTCACCTTGCACTCCTTAAATTCCTCAGTGACCTTGATTTCACAAAGAAGATCACTAAAGCTGTTGTTTTATATTTTAAGTCTTGTCTACCTATTTGTGCCAGGACTGAAAAACTTTCAGTATTTTCCTTTTTACTAAGTACCGCTCTACTTTTTAAAATAAAAGTCCATTTAAAGTAAATCCTTTTTTTTTTCTTTAAAGGGATTATATCATGCAGGTATTAGCAGGGGACTAAACTTTGTCATTTAGGAAGTTCTTTTACTCTTACATTTCTTTTAAGATGATAAATCTTTGTCAAGCTGCATTGGACTTGTGCCTTCATCCTGAATCTGAAATTTGCTTCATCCAAAGTACAATGAAGTAATTTTGAGTTCGTGAGCCCTTCACGTCATACTCAGGTTTTCATTCTGTTACACAGGATGAAAACTCATCTGAACCTGTCTGAAAGCTAATATGGCTGGCTCAGATTCTGAATGGGGAAACGTCCTGAAACTATGTGTTTGAAAAGAAAGCTTTAAATAAAGTTACAAGAAATGGATAGCATGCTTCTTTTACATCTGCATCCCTCTAATGTGTGTCTATACATGACTGAAATGCAAGGATTTTAGTAGGAAAGGCAAGGATTTTTTTCCTTCCCAGGAAGTCCTGAGAAGAGTAAATGTGGTAAAAATATACACATTCTGCTTTGTCCTTCTTGACACATGCCAGACAGGGGACCTGTCCCTGGAAATTATATTTCATTAAGAGATTCATATTTCCTTGAAGGTGGAATTCACATGCAAGTATCTGATACAATGAACGTTCCTGAGCAAATCTATAGTGAGAGAAAAAGAGCATTAACAGTCCAACTCAGCTGGTACTACTCACATTCTAGATTTTGAGTCTTGAAACACTTTTATCTTAAAAACTCCACTCTTGAGCCCAGTGAGCTTCAGTATTCACTTGTTTTTAAAGTTCATTTTTACAGCTCTAAAGAGAAGATGTACGAATGTGATCAAATACCACCTAAAAGTTACAAATCAAAGTCAAATGCAGTCCTGGAGACTGTGAGATTTCACAAAGGTCTACAATGTCAGTCTTAAAACTGAACGAGCAGGTGTCTCCATTGCAGCACGTGGCAGTTCAGCACCTCTGCAGAGCAGGAGCAAGGTGTACAAGTAGGGCTGAAAACAGCCCCCAGACACTGGTGCACATTGAACCTCTGAGTCATGGGACCTGGAAAACTTTCAGGCCATTGCTGCACCAGCAATGTCGGCCTCCTTCCCACCTCCTGCAGTGTGAGGTATCTCTGCAGAGCTGTGCTGGCAAGGAATATTGCCGTGTTGTTCTGAGCCTCAGGCCAGTGTTGTAAAGGTCAATGTAAATAGCTCCTTAGTTACCCCTCAAAGACTTCAATAAAGCACTGCAATAATGAAGTTGTACCAGACTGCCCTAGAACAGAAATGCCACTGACACCTGGCAAAACTGATGATCTTCATAATTCTAAACAAATTCTAAGTCATTCCAGTGACCTGTACTCATAGCCTCAGCCTTCCTTCCAATGCAAAGGGAAGTATAATTTGGTGTAAGATATTATAAAATCTGGATTTCTTGAGGAAATAACCACCCTTTTCACATAGGGGAAGTGCAGCAGGGTCAGGAAAGGCTCTCTTGGCAAGGGAAAGCCAACAGTTGCATACTATATTGGGTTGCTGTGCTGAGTTTTACTTTCCTCTTGAATAGCTCTGAGGGATTTTTTTTAAGCTTCAGTCATGAGATTTCTGTATTTATGATCCAATCAGTAACTATGACCCATTAAACTAATATCCAGCATTACTCACTGAAAGAAACCTGGGAAGTTAACCACAGAGCAGTTAAAGGGAGCTGATGGAAAGGCTCAGACAGTTCACTAGGTAGAGCTCTAAAGTGTCTTCCTCCCCCACCCTTTTTTTTTTCCTTAATCTTTCTGCCTGGTAATTATGTAGGAATAAAAATGTCTTATTTTGTGAAGCATGAGGAGTGGGGAAGGGATTTAAGGCTGTCTGAATGAGGGAATGCCACACTGGAGATACTTCAGGCTTTGGTTCTTAAAAAATTCAAACAGATTGACCTCAAGCCCAACATAGACATTTAACATTTTATAACTGGAGACCAAAATACACAAACTATGTTTATTTAGGATTAGCACTTTTGAAATGAGCAACTGATCTGTTTTCATGCTGTGGGAATGGGGAAAACTCTAAGGAAAGGCTGCTGTGCTTGAGAAAGATTTGGGTACCTCATACAGAAGGCTGGTATGTATTAATGTGAATAGATACTTATCAAGTCTAACTGCAAAATGGGCTCTTTTATATCACTGGGTATTCCTACTTTCAACTGCAAAGATTTATTGGAAGACATATTTTTCAAGGTATTTTAGATACTGCCAATTCTAATCCATGCCAGAAAACAGAATGGGAGATATATGGAAAAAAAATAAGCATCCAAAGTAGAAAATAGTGTAACATTAGAGGTGTCGCTTTAAATTTTAAAATGCTCAGGAAGTGTAATATAGTGGTTTTGTCAACATTTCACCAAAAAAAGGAACAACATTTTAAGGAAAATAAAATCATCTTTTCTGTGGCTCTGTATAGAATTAACTGTATCGTGTCAGACCTGTATAATCTGCTAAATAAAACTGTTTTAGTGCAGCCTATAGATAGACTAATATGTTAGTCTGCTAACACTCTCCTGCAAACCCCCAGATGTGGAGATCCAAGTGCATAAAAGTGTTCAAGACAGCTTGGGAGGGAATAGTGAGGTGAAGTCCATGTGCATTGGAGACCATTGGAGTGGCCTTTGTGCCTCTAAGTCACTATCTTCATGTCAGACCTGGCTCCTGGGTGACCGAGTCCTGTTTGGGATTTGGGACACTGCTGCTCTGGTGTAACATCTGTCACATGCAGGGTAGAGTGCAGCAAGTGAAGAAAAGAAGTTTGACTCTGTAGTTTTCCCCTTCAGTTTCCAGTCCTCCTCACTTTCTACTTCTTAGGCCCTTTTGCTGTCAAACTCAAAACCTTTCAAAATGCTTCCAAGATCAATGTTTTTCATTGAATTTATGTTTCAAAATCTCATAGGAAAATGTTGACCTCATATAAAATTTGATAGTGCTGAGGGATGAATTTCAAGATGATCGTAATACCACAAAAGTTAATAATGAGATTAATTAGTCCTAAATCTCTGACAGTGACATTAAAATAGGCTTCATTAACATTATTAACTGTGATTAATGGAGTTAATAAAGGTAATGAGGTTTATTTACTTCAATGCATATAATATTATTTGTAGGCATCCCAAACAGAAGTATGATCATGGTATCTAACAGCATTTGATATGTGTAAAGTGATTAAAAAAACTTTGAAATATCTTTAAGGAAGGAAGAGAAGATGAATGATTTAGTTTAAGTAAAAAAGAAAGAAATGAGAACAAGTAAGTGGAGCTGAGTAAATAATTCAGAATTAATACTTTATTTCATATATACAGCCCTAGTTTTGTTGCTCATGGGATCCACTGAAATGAAGAGATTTCCTCAAACCTATTTATCATATGAACTTGATAGTTTAAAGAAAGCCTACACAGCAATGGGACCAGGAGCATTAGAAGCTCAGGCTTCATTGTGAAGGTGTGAATGGCTGGGGAAATCAGATTGTGTTACTTCTGTTCTCTCTTTAACTAAACAGACAAAGATTCCAGCACCAGTAATTCTCAACTTGGCAGGTAAATGCCAAGTATTATCAATATATATTGTCAACCCTAAAAAAACCCTCTGGCTGCGACTGGAGCCTACTGCTCCAGGGTATTTGCAAATACATGACAGAAACAGTGTGTTTGTTTTCAAGGCTGTCTACAGTGCTGGGATCAATCCTAGGATGCCACCAATCCTATATCCTGGTCCACTGAAATACATCCAGTAAATCCCTTTTCTCCCTAGCTCAATCCCTCTTTTGAATTCTCATTCTGCTTAGTTGTTGCCTGATGTATTTGGTAGCATATCTGCAGCTTTCACCCATTTTTCAAGCCTCCAGCTCAAGCAGGACACTGCCTGCAATGCCAGAACTCCTTGTTTTGATTTCTGTTTTACAGCTCATTTTCTAAATTTGCTACAGTTAAGTTATGGTCTTCTACAAGAAAAATCAAATAAATATGCAGGGTGATCCCTTGAACAGCTCTTCAAGCCAATCTGAGATATATTTTGCAGTATTTAAGGGAAGGGGGAAAAAAAAAAGAATCTGTAAAACCCTACAGAGAATAACTTCTAAATCAACCCTGAATATGAATACAAGTTCAGAGTCTACCTGAAAAAGTACTAACCCTGCTTTAGGGTTACCCTAGTGACAGCCCTTATGACTATGCCAGTTTTCTTGAGTGAAATATGTTATAGGAACAAACACCTACAAATAGGGCACCAGGCTCAATAGATGTACAAAGAGTGAGGGAAAACAAGGAAGCTCCTGTAAATACTCATCCATACAAACTTTGGAAATTCACTTGTTAAAATGCACCTGGGCATAAAAGTGGCCACATAATGGCAAAAGGTTGTAAAAGGTACATGGGGAGAGTGAAAGTGAGTAATGGGAAAGGAATACTGTGTTTGCTGCAAGGACTACACTTATAGCTTATTTGTGACTACCAGCAAAGTGTGAAGTGGTCTCTTTGGAAAAAGGAAACTAGAACAAATGCAAATTGAAAACAACAACAATCATCAAGACTTAGCTGTATCAAAAAATTGCCTGTTTCATTCTAAACTATTATCTTCCAAACAAATATTAAAGCAGTCAGAAATGTTTTACTTTGGTCTGAATTATGCAACTCAGCTTCCTGAGATGAGTACTTTCTTTATAATATAAATCAGAACACACTGAAAACAATCCTCTCAGCTTCAAAGAACGCACAGCTGAATTCCTGTTATTAAAGAAAGTGTTTCATTTGCTCTGCACCCCATCTCTGCACTGTAGAATTGCTGGTCAATTGACCTCAGATGCCTGGCTGCTTCCTTCTTTGCACATGACTTATCTTCCTTGCCAAGGGATAGTGTAAATCAATCAGTTCTTCAGGTCATGTCACAAACTTCTGAAACTGCCCTGGTAGCTACCAGCTCCCTCTAAATCCTATTAGTTCTTGCCTGGAGCACAATCAGCTTAATAACAAAGGAGGTGGGAAAAAAAACTGAATTTCCCCTCCCTATGGACAGTTGAGTTTTGAATCAAATTCAGTCATAGTGAAAAATGTTTGTTTTTTGTGTGAAAATCTAAAAAAATTCCTGTAAGGAATGCAAAATATCTCCATTCCCAGCCACAGCCTGTGACTCTCAGACCAACATGGGTGATGGAAGAGAAGTGCTTGGCAAGGATTATGAAGAATCCACATGTCTGGAGGCTCACTGTGAGATTTCTACAGTAATCCAGTCTTGCACTAGCCCAGGCTGTGATAAACCAGTCACAGTATGGTGGTACACAAAGAAAGACAGGCAAACCAAAGCACAGGGATGTTAAGTCATGGTTTTCCTCCCTTTTTGGACCCTTTGGGATGCATTTCCTGTTAATCCACCCAAAGCATTATTAAATCTCCACTAACAGGAATTTTTGATGCAGTCCTGGGCCACTCTTGCACTGTCTGGAGGCCTGCCATGCTCTATAGCAAGGCATTTTTTCAAGGGTCCCTGGCCCATTCTCCTTTTATATCTTCTCCAACAAAACAATGTTGGAGGTCATTGTGAAAGGAACTGGTCAGAACAGGGCATGCTTAATAAGAGATTTCAGAAAAACAGGCTGAAGTTTTTAAAAAGCAATCCAAGATCTGATTGATTTATCAGGGCCTGTCAGCCACCTTCTGCCTACCATGAATCTTTGCTAAAACAGACTTCCCACAATTTAGGGGAGATAGGCTGTGGGCAGCGCTTGAGATAGTAATGAGAAATTTCTTGGTCAGTATGGGCAGGGGTTTTTTTCTTGTTTTGTGGGGGTTTTTTTGTTTGTTTTGAGTTTTTGTTGTTGTTTTGTTCGTTTTTTGAGGCCGAATTAGGAATTTCCCACTCTCTGCTGATGGCAAAGACCTACAGCAAAACCACTCATGGCCCACCTGTGCAGAACACCCATGCCATGGGCACTAATGCTAGTCCTACAGTAATTCCCCAGCAGGAAGCCTGCTGCTCCCAGCACTGTCAGCTGTGCTGTTTTCATGGGTACTTGAATGAGGTTTAACTCTGAAATGCAGCATTTCATCTGGTGAATGTGCAGCAAAACCAGCCTCATTGTGGGTTTCACAGATACTCCTCAAGTAATTTACATTAACTTAATCTTGCTAAACTCTTAGAAGATCCCACAAACTGCACCATAGGGGACTTCTCTGCTGTTAGCCTTTTATATTAAAAATGCATCCTCACAGAAATCCTTTCATTTGAATCTTTAATCCCATTTTAATTCTTTTTTTTTAGCAGCACTGTGAGACAGTATAGAAGCCTCTTGTCCATACCTAACCTTGCAGCTCAGCAGAGGCATGGTGCAGCCTGTGCATCTGTGTGCTTCTTGTTGGAGGATGGGTTTCATGTCATGACAGTTCATTGTGAGGAATCAAAGGGACAGCACAGATTTCAGGAGCTAGACAAGTTCTTATGAGAGCCCTTGGAACCCCCAGCAACTTGGATGAGAGACTTGTTCACTTTATTGCCCTTGTCACTTGACTTTTTTACCTGCTATAGTCAAACAGAAAGGTAAAAGGTGTCTTAGTATTTGTAATAAAAAGTTTCTAATTGAACAGGAAAATTATATCTTATTATGCTAAGTGAAGCCCTTCTGGTTGGGTACAACCTTTTGCTAATTTTGGAAAGGGAGAAATGAATCCTTCTAGGTGCATTTAAGTAGTACAGTGAAGCCTTGAAAGGTTTGGGACCTTCACCTGCACATGGATTTTCAGAGACGCTCAGATAAGCATCTCCCTTGTGATGCTTTTAGGCAAGTACTCAAAAGAGCAGCTTGCTGGGCTGCATCCAAACCTTGTTAATTTGGCAGTATGGATGGCTGATACGTTTTGATCTGGCTCTGGTGGTTGATACTGAGCTCCTGAATACTTGGCCTTCTGTGACTTGCCCAAGGTCACAGTGGAGGTCAGTGCCAGAGTTGAAAAGCAGACTCAGATTTTGAAATAATTTAATTCTGTTAACTCAAAAAATACACCCTCTCTCATTAGGCACACAGTACTGAAGCCACAGGAGGCACCTGAGATAGAAAACCCTGTTTGGATCTGGTGATCTCTACTAGAAAATGAAATGGACACATATATAAAGCATCTCCTATTTCCTCTTAAGGTTTCAACTGATTAAATGAAAGCAATGTGAGAAAACCTGCCGTAGGCCACAACGTCTTTTAGGGCTCTGGAAGGAAAAAACCCTTATAGCTTTTAATGAGCTCATGAGATTTTACACTCTGTAACCACTAAATCCATCACTTTGCAACAATGAAGGTAATTTATGATTGCCTCAATTGTTTCTTTTATTTATGGGACATTTTTAGTATGGAATTTAATCAAAGAGATTAAATGTCACACTACCTATTACCTTGCTGTTAAGATATTAATCCTATAGAAAGACATATCAAACTCTGGATTAATCATAAAAGAAAAGTAGTATGATGGCAATACAATTGCTTTAGGATTCATGATTTTTAAACTTATTTAATGGGGGCAGAAGTTGAGATGTCACTGCTTCTTGTAGCATACTTGTTGTTTTTCAGAATTAGAAAGGAATATGAAAATAACCAGAGTTAGGCCTAGGTTTAACAAAGTGCTTAGCACACACTTAGCTTTAATGTGCTTGCCTTGACTCCAGTGAGACTTATGCCTGTGGTTAAGAACTGTATAAGGCAGGATTAAATCACATGCTTAATTTTAAGCATCCACTTAAGTGCCTCTTGGTAGGTAGGGCTTCAGTAAGTTAAGTTACATATTTGACACGTTTGCCAGCTTAATAGGATAATTTCAAAACTAAGAAAGGGGAATGAATATGCTGCCTTTATTTATGTTACACATTCTATACAAAATGGTTTCTCAAAGCCCTTTATGAACCATAAACTGAACTACATTTCAGCAATTGATTTCAAAGCCTTTTCTACTGCACAAGCATAGCACACAGAAACCTGGTGAGAGAGCACAAAGACAAAAAGTTTGATACACACTTGCAGGAGCTATTGTATATTGAGGGGGAAATCTGAGACCACAGGAACACAGCAACATGGTGTTAATTTGTAGTTTTAATCTGCTGATGCACTTTTCAAAAGACCTGTATTGAGTTAAGCACTGTTCCTGCAGAAGCTGTTTACCATCACAGAAAGTAATGGTGACCTCTGTGTCATCAGGAATAAAAGTTCACTCCCATTATAAGTGCCATGCTCTCATCACTGGGTGAACACTGTACTGCCCAAGCCATGAGCTAACCCAGGTCATTGGCATTTACTGCATCAGTGATGCCCTTTCTGGGGAGGCCTAGTTTTCAGTACTCAGATCAGCCAACTTGCTGTAGTGTCCCACGGCTGGCTAGACATCCTTTTCAGAACTTGTTGGGTGGGTTAGTTTTCACCAGAACTCCCCTCAGTTCTATGCTTTGCTTCTCCCCAGGTGAGTCCTCTTCATCCATGCTGACCTAGACTTGGGCCAGTGTGGCCTCTCAGGGACCATGCACAAAGACCTTCCAGTAGCACCTTCAGAAAACAAGCAATCTGACAACTACTGGAGCTGTAACCTATGGCTTAATATTTGCCCGAAGGAATAGGTATCTAAAGTAAGCTTTGTATGTGTATAAATTGGATTTATAAAACCAGTTAGTCACTCCTGACATCAGCTAGGTTGAGCCTGGCCAGACTGGAATTAAACAAGCAGTGAACAAGGGCTCCCTGTTTGCAGCTACCTTTGTTCCTCCCTGCACAGACTCTAAAGAAAAGATTTCTAGGACACAGCCCCTGTCACTGTCTGGCTTTACCTTGGCCTTTCAGCTTCATTAGGGCAAGGAGCACAGGGATTATATTGCTATGTCATTCAGAAAATACACAAAAAGCCTCAACAAAAAGCATCATCTGGTAATAATGGAATATTCAAACAGGTTTGCAGAAGACAGTGCCTGTTTCTGACAGGAGAATATTGTTTGGGAGAAGTTATTTGCACAAACCAGTGAATGATTGATGCAAGGCCAATGAAAGATTGATGTGTGAAAACACAAAACACATCTGCCCTAATTGAAAGTCCTGGGTTCCCCAGAATTATGAGAGGGGAGAAAAATTCCTGCCTATGAGATTCACCCTGTCATCCCATCCTCCAGAAATTTTCTAATCACTCATCCTACCTCTTTCTTTCATGCTGATTTCTCCTTGATGCCTCCATCAAGATTATCATGGAGTGACAAACTGTGCATACACAGAGGACTTGGTAGGAAGTCAGGTTGGAA
Organism: Ploceus nigricollis; assembly: GCA_013399945.1. Classification (NCBI taxonomy): domain Eukaryota; kingdom Metazoa; phylum Chordata; class Aves; order Passeriformes; family Ploceidae; genus Ploceus; species Ploceus nigricollis. The sequence goes on from VXBC01005816.1 coordinate 380,636, forward strand.
GCAGAGTAGTTGTGGAGAAGGAAAGCAGCAAAGTGAGGGGAACTGACAGGGAAAACCAGAGCTTCTGCTCTGTCCTTTAGCACCCAGCTTACAAGACAGCATCACAGATGCCATGAAGATCCATTCTGGTGCTTTGGTTTATGACCAACACTAAATTACATAGAGTCAGGAGAAACTCTTATTACAACCACATACGGTCCTTGCTTCCCGTGTAGTTAATGCTTAGAAAACTTTAAAAGTTCTAAAAAATACTTGAAAATCATGTGTATGCATATGCAATTCAGACAAGCCAAAATGGCATCAGGAAGTTGATTCCTGGGAAATACTTTGCAAGGGCAAAAAGATATAATGCATGGACTTATCAAATAGTAAAAGACCAGTCTGGGTATCCATTTACAAATCAAAGGCTGAATGTTTTGGAGGTTTAGTTGTACAGAGTTTGTAAGCTTCACAGTCAAGTCTCACTGGCAGCATAGCCAGGACATGGCAAATTGAACCTTGCTCTCAATGTCATGCCCAGGATGTGCTTTTTGGTACACACTGGCACACAACATAATATTAAACAAGGGCATATTTTCAGTCTCCTTTTGCAACAGTCTGAACTTCTCCCTTCAGTGCTTTCACTCTTTGACCTCCTCAAACAGACACCATCACTGCCCTTTTCAGTGCATGGATTATCTGGCACCTTCAAGGCCAGGAGCACTGTTAGGAAACACCAGGGAACCTGCCCAAAAGCATGAAATGGCAGGCATTAACTCTCAGCCAGGGTTCACTGGTAGTTCACAGCATTTCTTGCAGCCAGGAGCTAACTAAAGAGAGTAGAATGCATTTGATATATTTTAAATGTCATTGTTTTCCTGCTAGCCTTGCTGGTGGCACAGAGCACCAGCAACTATGTAGGTAATGATACCTCAACAATGGGCACCAGCTGAACTGTTGAAAAAATTGACTGGAAGCTTCAGTCTCACCCAAGAATTTCCTTGCTAATATTACCAACACTGCCTCCCCTCAGAGCTGTAATATGGTAGATGGCAAGAAATGTAGTTCTGTAGCCTGGAAAGTATCTATACAGCAACAGAGGTGGTGCAAGGAGACTGGTCTTCCCTCAGCTCTGCAGACTTTAAGACAGCAATAAAGAATAAAGACAGAAATAATCACATACGTGATTTTCTGCAGTCAATCTCACATAATCAGTTTTTTGAAAATTACTGGGAGACATTCCTGTATCATTATTTAATTTCCAGTTATGCCTGGGAGCTCTGAATTTGAGCTCTCCCTTCTCAGAGTAGACTCTGAACAAGCACAGAACCAAAAGCTATCTGGTCCCAGTGATCTGTCACAGGAAAAGCTCTGCCAGACTGGATCAAAACTTTAATGTTTACTAGTTTTCCCCAAAGAAGAGCATCCAGGGTTAAAAACAGAGTGTTTTTATAATCATTACATGCCTTAAAGCAACTGTTAATTTCTGTTCTATTAGCAAAGTAAAAAGGAAGTGAGTGGAGGGTTGCAAGGGGACAAGAGAAGGCTTTAGCATTTCTAGTTTATCTGTTACATGCACATTGTACTGTGATCCAGTGAGAAAGTTTCTATTCAGGCAGTCTTAGGGTGACATATCTGTCACTGAACTGGTTGATTTGGGCACTGAGCAAGCACTGCAATATTCTTGAGTATAACTCACTTGCATGGACCATTAATAAAAAGTGACTTTATTCCTTCTGCTGGCCCTGCTTTGAGCAGGTGTTGGCCAAAGCATTTATTTTCCAACCTTACTGATTCTACCCATGGCAAATGCCCTGTCTATCATCTTTAAAATAGGCTTCCCTTTCCCAACACCTTCTGGAGCCCCTATAGCTTGATCATTGTCTCAAGGAAGCTCAGCCTTTGATTTTCCTGTGCTTCTAATCTCTAATTTCACAGGTCAAATCCAGAGATTTTATCTTGAATGCCCCTGTATTTGAAGGGGCTCGGGGGTATCTGAGGGGTTGCTGTTGCAAAGGCTATGCTGATAAAAATATTTCTGGGAAACATGAGCTACCCTGCCTCTCCCATTAGGAAAACAGCAGTTCTGGTTTGGGACTAAAAAGTGTTGTTTTTACACAGCAACAAAAAAGAGGACTGTCATTGTAACATCTGCTCCTGATATTGTACTGTGATGAAGTGTAAATCCAAGCTGAGCAGGCTATAAATTGCATTATACCATTGCTCCTCCTGACCCTCTAGTCAGACAAGTTTTCTATTACGAAGACCCCATATTCAGGAGTTTATATCCTGGCTATAAAAGTTTAGTTTAAGCTGAAAGTTGGTATAAAATACCATAACTCCAGAGTGAACCTCTTTTGTAAACTTGATAACAGCTTGTAATACACTCCAATAACCTCTTTCACAGAAAGAGGATGGTCTGTTTAAAATTCACTGCACCCCTCCCATGGAAGCATTTACCAGTGGAATCACCTTTGGAATAGGCAGAGTAAAATATTGCTTCTAGTTTAACCTGCAGAGGGAAAGGCTGACTTTTGATACCTGTTTTGGTAAACTGGGGAGGAAAGCAGCAGACTTTTTTTCCTATGTAAAAGACCAGTACAATAATTATAAACTACTTTTAAAGATGTTTTAAGCTAGTTCTAACTTTAGTTACCAATACTATAAAAACTAGAAGCTTCAAAACTAGAAAAAAAATCTATTTCTATTTTTCAAACACACTGGGTAAGAAATAAAGATTATATTTTAATATTTTCCCTTCTTACTTACTTGCAAGTTTTCAGCCTTTGAGTTTTATCTTAGTTCAAATATTTAAGTCAAATATCTTTCCTCTGCAATCTTGATTTTTACTTCAGTTTATTTGATCCCTTAAATCCCATATTATTGTCCCTGTTCTCTGCACAGATTAGCATTGCTTGAAGCACCAGCAGATGAATACAAGAATTCAACTGTTAACCCATAAAGAGCAGACACAACCCAATCTCTTCTGGACAGAAACAGATTCTCAGGAGCATTTGCTATGAAAAAGGATCAAAATCTGATCAATGTATGACTGAGGGTGAATCACAGCTGTTGCTTTGCATGGGAAAGTCCAGTTCCCAACAGTTTCACAGTAAATAACTCCAGGCACAAAGTGGGCTCAGATTGGAGTAAATCCAATCCAGGACAGTCTCAGGGGCTTTGCATTTGAGTGAGACATTATTTCAGCACTAAACAGAAGAGTTTTGATTAAGGCGTTTTGAAATTCTCACCCCAAAGCTCCTGTGATGGAAAGCCTCCTTGGGGGAAGCAGTCCGGGACATAAAGCTGTGATCACTTAAGTGAGAGGGATGCCAAGGGACACCAGGTTTCCCTGTCTCCTGCTTATATTAGTGGAAGCTCTTGTGGAAGAGCTGTACATACAGCTGCCAAGATAATCCCCCATAAAAGCCTCCTAACTTGATAAACATCCCCCTCTCCCAGTAGGGTTTCTTTGCTGTTTTGGGCTAATGGGTGTTGATTGTGATACAGATCTTAACACGACCTAGTCACCAGTCAGGTGAAACTCGTGTCAATTTTTCCGTGTACACACAGAATTAAAACCTTCCTGAGACCTAATGATCCACGAGGTAAGTGGGAGGAAAGGGGAGGAGGAGTGATTAATCTCCCACTGTTTAGCATTGCTTCATTCTTTACAGAGAAACACCTTTTTGCATGAGAGTTTTATAGATTGTATCATCAGCCAACACCTCAGTATGCACATCCCTGGTCCCTAGGGGGAAATCTAAGGTTTCTTGCTCAGTAAAAATCTCCTAATGTTTCCCTCCCCACAGCATGCAGAGCTGTTTCATACAGTATTCCACCTGGGCTGACACAGCTCCATGCAGGCTCCAGGCTGGCAGCACAGCAAGATGAGCTTAAGAAACCCCCACAAGGGATTTGAACTCCCTTCTCTGAGCTTTGTTGGGGGGGGCCCAGCTTGGTTTTCATCAGCCTGCTATTGGTGCTGGGGATGTGGATGGCTCAGCAGCACTAAGTGAGGCACTGCCTTATGGGGCAGCCCAGCTGGCTCTCCTTATGGAACACACAGTCTGCTACACTCCCTGATGCTCTGCAAGGCTGACAAGCACTGGTAGCCATTTGGCATAAAAAGTATGGAAAGGGAGGAGATCTCACTGTTTCCTGACTCTTCAGTGTCTGTAGATACTTATTTTTCTTAGTACTTCAGTCTTTAGTCTCTTCCCAAGATTAAAAAAAAAAGTTTGCAGCAAATGGCATCTCCTTCCTGCAGCATAAGCTTTAAAACACACAGGGAACAAACTTTTTCCAAAGATTAGAGTATTTTGTTATTTGCTTGAAAAGACCTCTTTGCCCTGGTGTTTTTCCTCCTCCATTAATCAGAATTCTGTCTGTATGTCATCTCAAACTTAAGGGCATACCTGTACTGCTAAAGAGAACACAGTGCAGCCTTGTATCAAGTGGGAATGACTAAGGAAACCAGGAGCAGGTACTTAGTCTCTCAGACTGGGCAGAGAGAGACATGAAATCAGCTAAACCACTGTTGGCATTCCCACTGCAGAGGTGGCTCTGGGTACACCCAGAAATGGGTCCCCAGGCCAGGGGTTTCAGAACTCCTGCTTGGGATTACCCTGCATCTTTAGACAAGGATCAAAGACTGATCCACAGCAAGCACAGCCCACTGCTGTCCTTGGCTACCTGCCCTGACTGCATGCACTGACCGCTGGAGTAAGAGGTGGTGTGGACACCCTTTCTCCTGCTTGAATGCTTACCTGAGGAGTAAGGAAGGCACAGGTGGTCCCACAATTTCCTTCTCTCCATCCTGTGGGTTGAAGACTACCAAATACATCTCTTCCTCACTGCAGCACACGAGGATAGGTTTTCTTCCTTGTCCACGCACTCTTTAGCGGCAGCTCCTCCAGTGCTCCCTGAGCTGCTGTAGTCACTCCTTCCTCCCCACTTCTCTTGCCTTGTTATCAGGGAGCAGCAAGAGCAGAAGGCAACAGAAGGGAGGCTGTGAGCTGAGGAAGACCACAGCATTGGAGGTAACAGGGTCTATCAACAATCCCAGATCAAGAAAGGCAGCACATGAAGTCCAGAATCCATGCAAAGAACGTACACAGCAGCAAAAGAAGAGAGACAAGGCTGCAGCCTTGGTCCAAGCACCATCCATGAGACAGGGCTGGAAACACGCTGCCCACAGCCGTGGGTCAGGCCTGAAAGGAGCTTCTGCAGCAGGGCTGAGAACAGACACACCCACAGCACAGCTTGGGGAAGGGCTGAACCCCCTGGCCTTTGCTTAAGTGGAATCCTCAGACCCAGGGAAAGGGTGTGGATGTGGGTCCCAGCTGAGGCTGGTTAGGGTCGTTTGAGGCCTATTAATGCCCTCACACCTAATTACATTTTCCACATCTTCCTTCTCCATCTTCTGTGGCCTGGGGTCCCAGCCCTACCTGGGACCTGATGGCGTTTTTGCAATGCAAATAACAAAGCAGTTAATCCGTGATGTGAATTAAATTCATGTCAAGTTCTACTTGAAGGGTGCCCACACAACCTGCCAGGAGGAGTGTAACTGCTAATTAGCACCCATGCTGGCTGTCGGGTGAGGACATGAAATGTGTGAATGGAATACAGAGAATAAACTACCCACGCTGGGAAACTGCAAGTTGACACAGTCTTTTCTATGCCAGATTTTTGGTGCTCTAATAACAAATATCATCAAAAGGGAAGGGAACTCATAGGGCTGTATTTCAGATACAGGAGGCTGAGAACCAAGATTTTGGATACAAATAATATTGAACTTTACAGGCACAGGTACCTTAAGAGAAAAGTGTAAACTACAGTGAAACCCTTAGTACTGTTTTAAAAAGGTAATGCAAACAAAAAGAAAAGGAAATTAAAGTGTTTTGGTCATTCATATTGGTTTCTCTGTGTCTCTGCACCTCACTCTGCTGGCAATATGGGTAGTTTCCCAGCTTCTAACCACATTGATTTTCTTAGCAGAAAAAGCCTAAGGTTATCTAAACAGTTTAGTTTCTTGATACCTTGTGTTGAATTCATTATTTTCTTTCTGCCTGGATATGCTACTCTGTGTTGCACATGGTGCACCAATCTATAACCTGAGCAGAAATTGTCCACAGAGCTGGCCAACAATCGAGGCGGGTGTGTGCTCTGGTGATTAACACATCAACACTCCCATCACCGGCCAAGATTTCCATTAGAACTCCTCAAAGGGACAATGGGCCAATTACTGGTGGTTTCAGTGGATGCAGTTCCCAAATTTGATGTGTTTCCTTATTTCCTGAGCTGTGTTCAGCCTTGCAGCACCAGCAAAAGGGACCCTTTGAAGGTATTTCCCACCAGGGCAGCTGGTACTGACTTTGCTGAAATGCTTTCATTGATTTCATCCCAAATGCAGAACAAAGAGAAACAAGAGGAGTTTCCAGGTCAGGAATGTAATCATTTGCATACTAGGTCATCCCATCCATGTCGAATCCCTCTTGTACCTGAGATTTCAGAGGCAGGTGAAAAATCTCTTACTAGAGCTGGTACACACAGAAAACCTGGCACGTAACACAGGAATGAGATGTGATTCCTCTCCAGCTCAAGGCCACCATAAATCATTGGCCACGCTCCTGCCTTGGAAAAGTCACTCAGGGCAGAGTAAATCCATTTGTCTGGGTAGGAACTGTGCTGGAGCAGCAGAGTACGGGACAGTCCTGCAGGCAGAAGTGTTTCAGAGTCCTTGAACCCTGTGCAACAGCTCCATCCCTGCATCACTTTTTTGTGTCTGGGCTGGAACCAGGATCATTGGCAAAGGAGGTTTTGTAGCTGAAGGCCTCATAGTTCAGAGCACAGATGGGATTTGACTGCTGAGCAATGCACACAGCCATGAGAAGCTTCTCTTCCTTGAGGAGGAAGCTGAAACCTCTTCAAGTGACTCCAACACTCCATCTGGGCTCCCTATCCACTGTAAACCCCTCTGCTCCTCCCACTGACCAGCCAGACTGTTGCATGGCTTGTGCCAAAGTATGAATGGAGGGGATTGATCATGCCTGGGTGCTTCTTGTCACCCCACTTCATGACCTGTGACCTGTGCCTGATTAAACACCAGCAAGCAGCCCCTCCCTCTCAACATGCCTCAGCCACCTCCCCAGTGCTGCTAGTGCCAGCTCTAATTGTCATGGAAAAAGCCCTTGGAAGCAGTGTTTTATGGAATGACAAATAGATTCTAGATTAATGACCAGAGTCCTGCAAGGCTGGGAAAGAATCACCACAGGTTCTACATGGTGTGCTGGGACAGGCTGTACCATGGCTGCTGGTGGGCAGGTGACTCTTTTTTTGTGTGTGTTATATTCAAGGAGATATTAAACCAGCATTGTTACAGAGGATGCTCTGATCTGCTGCATTAAGTAATTTGTGCTTCTCCCCCAGAAAAGAACTTATTTCCTCTCTGTGCTGGTGTCAATGCTAGTATTAGTGAGTGTTACTGAACTGTTTTACATCTGCTCCAACAGCAGCTGCTCTGCAGGAGGGTGACCTGACAAGGGGACAGGGCAGAGGAGAAAAGTCATGCTAGGTGCTCAACAGAAGGGGCAGGAGGGAAGGGCTGCAGACTGTGGGCAGCTGGAGAGGGGCATGCAGCACCAGCAGCTCAGGGATGCAAAGAAGGGTATAAATACAATATAAACAGATCTCTTCCCAGATGCACGTTTGAGTGGTGTGAAATGCCCCACATGAGAAGGGTCTGTTGCATAATTGTCACCAGGGAGGCCTGTGGGGATGTGTCAAATTAGCTCTGCTCAAAACCTGCCTGGGAAGCAGTCTGGCAAAGAAAAGAACAATTTATAAATTTTCTTTTCTCTTGTGTTAGCAAAAAACAGGCTCAGACCATCCTGATTCTGAAGTAACTATGTTGAAGTTCATGTTTGTACTTCAGCAAAGTAAAGGAGCTCGCTGGCAGCCAACAGCTCTGCAATCAGGGGGTCCTTCTCCTAGAGGGGTCAAACCAAACTGGGGAGTGTCTCTGATGGGCAACAGGGTGAGACAGAGCCCTGGTGGTAGGAAGCAGTGCAGCTCTGTACTCTTACTGGGTTATAGATTTTGCAGCTGGAACAGTCCCCACACTGACGTTTCCCTGCACAGGGTACCTGATGCTGTGGAGCTGACTATGGGAACTAGGCTTCTAACTCATTTTAGTGAATTTAAAGGGATATGATCCCTGTCTCATGCTGTTACTGCATTTCAATAGGTAAGCAGATCGGTGCTGGGTCTGTGGAGATGAAATGGAAAGCCATTTGGTCAGCATATCAAGGACTAAATTGGAAAATTCAAGAACTTAAGAGTGTAATTATATTATTTTGGTCCTCCCTATAGAGCCAGTCAGGGCTGGGCTGGAATGTGTCTCTAGTGCAGGGAGAAGGCAGACCAATGGAAAGCAATGTGGCAATCTACATCCAGCCTCGGGAAAGATTCAGGTTTCTTTAAAAATCTAGATCATTATTTTTTTCTTCCCAAATAGCAGGGATTTGCAAACCTTCCCTCTCCCCGCAGAGTTACGGCTGACCTCGGGAGTTCCGCTGACCCTGGGAGCAGAATGGCCCCGCGGGGAGCGAGGGCTGCCGCAGAGAGCGCATTTCACAAACCTTCGTGGTTCCAAAACGAGTTTTCCTTCTGTGCAGGGCTGAGACCAAGACACAGCGAGAAACCGGTAGTACTAAACCCTGCATGTAAGTGCATTTCGGCATTTTAGACCTCGGGAAGGTCCCACGGCCGGGCTGGATCGGAGCCCTGCGGGGATGCAGCCCGTCCTTTGGCTGCTGCAGGGGGTGCTGGAGATCGCGGCTTGCCGCACACCCTCCGCCAGCCCCAGCGCTGTGCTGCAGACTTGTTTACATCTGAAAAGATTTATTTATGTTGTAAAACTATCTGCTGCTGAATAGATGAAAAGAAATATGTGAGGGAAACCATAATCATTTAATACTTATTCCGTTTATTTTCTATTCATTTAGCAATGGTGGCATTCCCATTATAATTAAAGGGAGATGGGTGGCCTTCTAATGCTTTTCCACATGTGTTTCTTCCTTCCCTTTGAAAGTGCTTGGCAGATTTGGGTCATATATTTTCTTCTTATCGTGCAGCAAGGGGAAGAGGGGAAAAAAATTCCCAGCACCAATCTTTTCTAATACTTCTACATTATTTCAATCCAGCAGAGGTTTGCTCTGCCTCAAGCTAAAGAAAATCTATTAGGCTCTTTAAAGAAGTAAGTCAAAGGGGATGCGTCCAGGATAAGGTCAGGCAAAGATGTGTACAGCAGAGAATGATGGTACTCAATATCATTGCTTTGGCTGCCTGGAAAAGTTCACCCCACGGGATGCCAAACTCCACTTAAACTTGTCTCTTGTCTTCAAATGTCTGCAAGCTGGAGACAAGCACTTTACACTTTTTCCTGACACTTGCCTGAGGTAGGAGGGGCACAAAAATTCAGAGGGCAGGACCAGATGCCCTTGTCCCAGCAGTGCAAACTGAGAAGGGGTGGAAGCTGGAACTGTCCAAAAGTCATGTTGCTGCTATCTTCTGGGCATTTTAGAGCATGCTTAATAATGCTCATATTTAACAGCTAGTGCTTGTAAAAATTGTTACAGGTAGCTTTTTACTCAAAAAACAGCACATGCAGCTCATCAGGGCACGTATTTAAGCAATTGATTTATGGTTAGGCATCTGTAAACCTGTATCGTTGCACCCACTGCTACAGATTTTTTTGTTCAGGGTCTGAGATAGGGACAGAGCTGCTGGAGGTTCCTGCTACACTCCCAGAATGGTTGCATGTGGAACAGTTTCAGAAATTAGGATCTTTTGGAGTGTGACTCAGCCCGCACAAGACACTGTGTCTGTGGAAGGTCCCGTCTGTGCTGCTGATTGTGGCAGGGCATGAGGGTGACAGCTCAGTTAGACACCTCATGTCAGAGGGAATGAATACAGAAAGTGCTGCTGAACTGCATCTTGCCTGCTTTTTTTGGAGTTTGACAGTTGATGAGGGTTCAGCATCAACCTTGGCACATCTCTGATTCTGTGACAGTCAGGTACCAGTAGCTGCTCCTGCCTTGGTTTTGATAGATTCCCAAACAAAGAAACAGTCTTTTTGTCTATCTGGAAAATTAAGACAAAGAGGGAGATGGGAATGCATAACATTCTGCCATTTATCCCTTTGATCCAGCTCCACAGCAGTTTCAAAACATCCTCAGCTTTGGCAAGCAATGCCTTTGCTCCTACTCCTTTCCTTTGGCTGTCTCTTCCCTCTCCAAATCCTGGAACCCTCACAGGGTTTTCTTGTTGACTCTTTAACCTCCTCTGTATTGCAGGTGTTGTCCACGCACTTCTAAATCACCACAGCCAGAGAGGAAAGGGGGAAACTAGTTTTCATTTTGAAATCCTGGTCTGTAAAACCTTTTATATAGCAGCGTGCCAGGAGAGAAAATATAACTCTGAAGAGGCAGGATGTTTTAGAAGCAATTTCACTTTCCCCACTTCAGCAGCTCTGGAGTGCTGGAGCAAGAGGATGCTGCAGGAAGGAGGATAACCTTGGGTGCCGTGGTGCTGCCTGGCATTTTACTATCAGCATCAGGTTGAACACAAGCTTGGAGTGTACACTGAACTCTGCATGGCCATTATGGACCAAAAAATTAAAGGCAGTGGCCAAGAATACCATAAGCAGTGGTGACTGAGGGGTCTGGCACCAGTAATGTAAAATGTCACAAATTGGAATTTCCAAAACCTTAATCTCTGAAGTACTGAAGTTGCCAGGAAGGGTTTGCAGTGGCTGTTGGTTGGGCAGCCCTGACAGCTGCCTCTAAACAGCTTGCCAGCCTCCTGCCAGCAGCATCCCCAGCCATGGCCTGGGGAGCTGTGGAGAGCAGCCCTGAGATGTACACGGGGTCTGTTCCTGCACAGCCTGAGCGTGGCCCTGCTGTCATTATTGCTGCTGCTGATTGTTCTCCAGAGGAGTCCCCCGGCAATGGGTGTGCTCTGCTGAGATAAGGCACTTACACTGGCTGGCAGCAAACAACAAGGGCTATCAATCCTCATGCTTCAGGGCTCAAACTGAGCACAGTTTCAGGCTAGGGATGAGCCTGTGAGACCTGTTCTCCACAAAAACAAAGGCGTGCAGAATTCACTTGCTTGCTTACAAATTCTCAAGCCCAGGTTTGGCCTGTTAAATTGTTTGGGTTTTGGGGCACAGGAAGGAGGTTAAGCCAAATCCCATCACAGCAGAACCCCCAGAGTTCCCCATTTCCCTGTGTTTCCTCTGATGGGGCATCAGGAATGGTTGCAGAGTTGAAAGGGTTTTGGTTTGCAACCCTGGTCTTGCCTGGGAGTGAAATGCATATGAGGGAGGAGCTCTCTGCAGATAGAAATGGAAGAGTCAAAATGCTGACTGGCAGCACTTCTGCCCCTCTCACCTCTCCAGCTTAGCTCATAAAATAAAAAATTTCCATTGAATCATGTCAACAGCAGAGGGGATCCCAATTGCCTCTGCTTCCACCCAGCAGATCTTATTCCAACCTGACATCTCCCAGCAGCTAATTCCAGTGTTGCTTTAGCTAATAAACTACAGAGAAATCCCAGTACCTTTTAAAAATCCTTTCTTTGGAGATAGCTGTATCTGATTCTCTAATAAAGATTCTATTAAAAGAAGCCTCTGCTGTGCTTTGTTAAGGAATTGATGCAATTTGATTTTTATTACATGAACAGACTAACATGGATACTAGCTGTCTCTAATACAAAGAGTCACTGCAAAAAAGTATTGTGCTTCCTCATGCACACCAAGATAAAGTAATTAACTTTATATTAAAAAAAAAATCTCTGTTGAGATCTGTTCTGCATAATTCAACACCTTGTGCCAATTAAAGAGAATTTCTTTGGAAAATGGTTTAGGCTGTAATTTTATAAGTCTTTAGATTTGTGTGCAAATATGCATGGCTTTATGGATGTTTTGATGAGTGTAATTTTTCTAGTAGAGTTTACACATTTGTTTCCTTTATTCATAAAGTGAGACTTTGTAGAAGAGCTCCTGGATCAGGCCTAAATCTCAAACTTGATGCCCCTGTCAGGGACAGAAGAATCCTGCCCAAGATAAAAAAATTCACTCAAGCATGCCCTCCTCTGCCCTCCTCCCACCCCTCCTGCCCTTCCCAGCCCCTCAACACTGACCCGTGGTTTGGATGGCAAGACCAGGGTGGGTAAATCAGCACAGAGACTCTAGTGGTTCACCAGGGTGTTCCATGGTGCCTTTCTGAGTTGCAGGGAAAATTCTAGGACAAATTTGGAAACATAAAAATGAACTGAGGACCAGCTGGGAACTGCCTGAGAAGGACTGAGGACAACACAGCCCCTCTCTCTGGTGGACAGTCCCTGTGTGCTATTGCCTCTGGGAAGGTGGTGTCTTCAGGCCCATTGGGGCATTAGGGCAAATCCTGCACTGGAGGTGAACCTCCTCTCCACCCCTGTGGGGAACAGAGCCTGGGTGGCTGGGAAAAGTCCTGAGAGAAACATTCAGGGTAGGTAGAAGTTGCCTGTCACCACTGAAAGCCCACCCTAATGCTGTGAACAGCTTGTGCTGCTCCCCCATGACACAGAGAACCATCTCACTTAGTGCTCCTCTGACTTTAATTTGTGGGAGGGCTCAAAATAGCTTAAAAATATACAGTCAGAACAAAGCATTTCTTGTTACCCTGGGATGCAGAAAATCAGAAGGGTTGCTTGATTGATGTGGCTTTCTGAGAAGATGTAGTGAGAGTGACTGTGATAAATAAAGACAGTCCAGTATCTGCTACAGTAACAAAAATCCATGGCATGGATGGATTAGACCAACATCAAGAGATTAGGTGGTGTGCAATCAGCTATTGAATAGGATAAATACCCTACACATTAGGGCTACGTTTTAAAGAAGAAAGTGCTAAATGAAGGTCAAAGTGAGATGCAGAGTTTTGCTCTCAATAGCCTGTCTACTTACCTGGACTGATAAGCTCTACATGAGGGTGATTCAGTTAAGAGGATAATAATTAACAATCCCCCAAAGCAGACAAACTCTGTCACTGAGCCAGTCAAGTCTCATTCCCCCTTTCATATCCTCAGCTTGCAAGTGCTATAAGTCACTTTTGCTGGCATTAGGAGGTTAAGGTAGAACAGCAGCCAATGTGTTTTAGCTGACATTTCCTGAAGCAGCTTGAATTGACTTGATTAACATCTGGAGGCTGCCCAGCTGGACTTCAGTGTGGTGGTTCCCAGTGCCACAGATGGAGACTCTTGAGACTCAATTCTTTATCCCAGCATTTGGGCTTCCAATACTTAGAAAAGTGCCCCCCTTTCTATCTAGGTATCCATCATCTACATCTAAACTACATCTATATCCACATCTTTTTGCACCTATATCTGCCCAGATACAACTAGCCTATGGTGAAGGTTTTTCCTAGTATTAATTTTTCTATCATCATAATATTGCTAAGCAGCCCTGATTAAATAAGATCCAAATAATACTAGTTTCCATTAGAGTTATCTACTGTTTCTTTGGGTGTTAATCAGACATTCATGTTTCACTCAGTAAATTTTACTTTGAACCCATGACCACTGATTCATCCATGGTGCATCTTTTGAGTTTACTTAACAGCTCTAAAGAATTTAAATGGGGTGGAGGCCAGTACATCCCTTCACCAGCTTTTCCCAAGCAGTTATCACTGTGCCCAGGTTGCTCAGCACAAAGCAGATGTAGCTACACACATGCTCACTTTAAGTAAAAGTCTCTGACCTAAAGAAATTATATATTTAGACAAGTAAGACGTGCAGTGGGTGGAAGAATATTAAACTCTTCTTCACTCTGAGTGGGAGAAAAGAGGGAGAGATCTGAAGCACAAGTATTAAATAATATTAGATCATCTTTTTATAGCACAAAATATGAAGTTGCTTTCAAGATTCTAGTATAAATATGGCATAGCACCGTAAGAGTAGAGTCATGTAAATCTGTATTAAGGTACCTGTAGTAATAGATCTTATATTTGTCCAGAAAGGGCAATATACTATCCAGCTACTAAGAACTTTTACACTGATACAATTTATAAAATGGTATTGATTTTCTCTTGCAGTAGAAAGGCATGTTCCCTGCAAGTGAAACAATGTACTGGTAAAATTATTGTGGGTAGTGGTCTGTAGGAGAGCTTGAAACTTTTAACACTTGGAAGATTTAGCTCTTCCACAGATATAGGAAAGGCATAATTTAGCATTTTCTTTTTTTTTTTTTTCCCTCTAGCTTTTAATATTTAGGAAGGGATCTGCAGAAAAATCAACCCACCAGTGAGTTCATTTGGGAAAAAATAGGGATTGCTAAAACTAATGCTATGTTATTTTAAGCCATCTATATGATCCAAATACAACTGCAAATGTCATGCACAAAGGCTTCTTACTAGAATGCCACTATTTTCTCTTCCTATTATTATTCAGTTTAGTAATCCCACAAAACCAGCATGTTTTGGTTTTGCCAGAGTCAATAAAGGAAAAATCATCACCCATAAAACAGATGCAACTTCTCCTCTACCCTACCAGGTTCTTTTGATCTAATATTTGCTATTTGTCTTGGGCCCAATAGTTTGGGGGTTTTTTTCCTAGTTTCCAAACCAGCCAGCGTTTCCATTTTAGAAAGAGGGTGAAATTCTGGCTACAGCTACAGCTTGCAAGTCAGTAAAACGAAATGTTTCCTCTGACTCTGCAACAGTCTATTTGCACCTTGAATTTTATTATATTTGTTAAATACTTTTATTTTTCTTAATACAGAATAATCCTTGTGCTACAGCCTTTAGTGAGAATTAAGATAAAAGCACAATCACTTCAATGTTATTGTTTTATTAGTCGTACATATTTCTTCCTGTCTCTGTTGGAATTTGAATTGCTTTATCTGTCCCAGTATAATAGCCTGGTCCATGAGCATCCTGGCTAATGAAGAGAGTCTGTTGTGGATTTGTGTCTTATATCCCTAGAGCTCCACTGCAGTAGTAGTTTGAGTGCTGAGACCTATAATTTTTTTTCCCATAAAATTATTCGAGCATCTGTGAGGTCTCTTGCTATGCCAAAATTGCTTAGAATTCTTCATAGATTGAGAGTTGTGGCTTGCAAGGACACTATGGAGTGTGCAGACAGCATGATCACATTGCCTTTTCCTCCTCTGAGATCTGAGCAAAGACAGAACAACATCTGGGGCCATATCCATGGGATTAAGAGCTTAGAGAGTCACTGGGCACAGTCCTTCACTGTTGTGAAGGTCAGCCAGTGTGCCCATGGAAGGTCCTTCAGCCCTAACAATACCAAACAATCTATAAAATCCATCAGTAATCTATCAAAAAACACTTCACATGAGTAGGAATCCAAGCTCTGAATTGATTGCCTTTGGATGCCAGCTTGGTGACCTCCTCTTGAGAGAGCGTGGTGTAAAGAGTTCTGTACTGCAGAGGGATGTTTCTAGGGATACATATTGGAGTTATGTTAATTATCCAAAGCACCTGGAGCTCCTAGGAGAGAAACTGTTAAAGAAATGTAAAGCATCATTTTTATACTGAGAATTAGGGAACTGCCAAGGTTTTCTTGTCAAACAGGAATAGCAAGGTTTTGATTCTGAACTTTTTAAAGTAGCCTTTAATAAGCAAATACTTTAAAATGCGAGGGCTATTGACTTAGGAACATTTGTAATCCGCTCTCTGTCTGGGGAGAGCTGTAAGCCTCTTCATGCAAATGATATGATGAATAGTCTAAAGCCATTGATGGAATGCACCAGGGTAAGCTTTTTAATGCCAGAAGCACCAAGAGCTTGTGAAACACATCTTCAATCTTTTTTTTTTTTTTTTTTCAAAAAATGGATTAGTTGTCTTTTGTTATTTTTAAGCCTTTTCTAGAGATCAGCTGGTGGCACTGATAAATTATCCATGGAGCTTGACAATCTCTGCTTATTCAAAGCCCCCTTTTCCATCAAGGAGATTGGTCTGAATGGAATGTGTTACTTTCCATTGACATGATTTTATGAAAGATTTCTTTATGGCAACACTTGCTTCACTTACAATGCATTACTTTAAAATAGCATGTCATGGTGATGGAAAAGAGCATATCCAGGGATGTCAGCCCAGGGATGGAATGCAGTGAGAAAAAAATAAATACATGGGACTTCCTAATGTACACCCCTCTATGGTGCACTCTCCATACTCCTATAAATATGAGAACTGGTGTATTTTGAATGCTAATGCTGAGACAGAACT
Organism: Ploceus nigricollis; assembly: GCA_013399945.1. Classification (NCBI taxonomy): domain Eukaryota; kingdom Metazoa; phylum Chordata; class Aves; order Passeriformes; family Ploceidae; genus Ploceus; species Ploceus nigricollis. The sequence goes on from VXBC01005816.1 coordinate 396,904, forward strand.
GAGTCTACCTTCTGTCCTGTTACAGAAGTCAGCTGGACTACCTCAAGTACTGCACGTTAGCAAACAAACCTAGCACAAAATATTAAGAGAATTATCAAACCATCATGACTATTTTAAGCATATTAGAATTAATTTTGACACCTCAATTAAAGCATACTTCTACTTTTTTGAAAGGTGTCAATTTCTAATGTAAAAATTAGTACTGCCTGAGCAGACTGTAATCCCAGTCTGTTCACAAATTCTATCTCTAGCAATGGCTGATGCAACCTGCAAACACAGTGCAAGAAACCCCACAGTATTTAATTATGGAGAAGATTGCCCACAAAATCTGCTTTAACCTCTGGTAGTTAGAGGCTGTGATAAAGCTTGAGGCATGTGGGTTTGTGGGCTTATAGCCCTTTCAAGAATTCTGTGCTTAGTAAAATACTTCTCGGAGGATTTTCTGGAGACTGATGATGTTCTTACCCGTTGAATGTCCATTCTATCCTAATACACTGACATTATTAACTTCTGTGAAAAAGCCTCCCAGGATGCCCATGTGTGAACAAGAAAATTCCTTCCTTCATGTGAAGAGTTAAAACCGTCATGCTTCCTGAGAAAAAACCCATGAATATATATATGGCATATATATAGAGCACTCATGAAATGTTTATTTTTAAGTTGAGAGAACATTAAAGATAACTTGCTTTCATTTAATTTTACATGTGTCAGAAAATGTGATGTTATATGGTGATCAATGAAATAATTTTTTTGATGGTAAAAGGTCCTAGATTATTTTGTTTGATGTCTTTATTATCTGATATCCTCCTCAGGGAAAGTCTTGAGCTCTGAGCAACCTTGATTTTTGTTTTTCTCTTAGGGAGGTCAGCTGAACCAAAGCAGTAAAGATGAGTACTGACTCAAGAAGTAATTTTGCAGTGTTGTACAGTAGAAAAGGTAAGTCATATTTCCAAAGGCTGCACTCAGGTAACTCTGGTTTGGCTTGGGATTCTCATCAGCCACTTCACAGCCCTGTCATATCTTGGTTTAATTAGCCCAGAAATCAGTTGCATATGAGCATTTTTGTCACATAACAATGTTTCCAATTCATGTTCTGCCACACAAAAGGGGATGTTTTATGGCAAGTTGTGAGAAAGGGCAGCAGATCTTCATCTTACTTTTCCTTGTAAGGAAAGGCAGAAATAAAAATCTATGCAAAAGATAGAGATGCAAGCATATCCCCATGAATATGCAGTGATCCTTCTGCCTATGGTCTTCAAAGCAAAAAAAGCCCAACCCATTTTGAAAATGGGAAAAGAAATCTAGACAGATTTCTGCAACCCATTTCTTGATCTGTATTCCCACTTTTTTCATACGTAACACTTCCCATAGTTCTTGAAACAAGCAATTGAATAGGTTCTGCAAATGATCTCATGGCAAACATGTAGGGAATCTAGCAAGTAAAGAGTTAACCCTGCAAGGATTTGATATTACAGCAAAACAGCAGCAGGAAATTGCACCTGGATTCTCTTTCATTATTCTGAACCCTTTAACATGAAGGGCTATAATACACCAGTCTGATAAAGCACAACGTGCATGACTTTAACACCAGTGTTACTTTTTTATCCACAAAGTGCATTGCCAGTGTAAAACAAGGTATCAGTGCTAATTACTTTTGTTAAGGCTTATATTTTCATGGTAACTTAATACAGCTAATATCCAGGGTAATTCACCAGGTTCCAAATACAAATTAGGGCCAGATTTTACATTTTTCTTTATAGTGCTAAAGCTGCTGGAATTATGTAAGGACAAACAATACCAGCTGTGACATTTAGGCTTTTTCTCAAATGACTTACAGAGTGTCTCTTTGAAGTCCATAATACAGTGTCTGAGTATTGTCTTGCAAACTGCAAGTTTTGCTCCCTGGTGCACACAGTTCTCACTAAGAGTGGTGTAATAGCTATCTGTTCTGTATTTTCCTGGTTTTTTTTCAATTGTAATGACTATAAAATAGGATTTTTCCTCATCTTTATGGTAGAATTCTTGGCATTTCAGGGGCCAATGAAATAATGTCTGCCAAATAATGAAAAATCAACATTTTGCTTTGCAGGATGGTGCTCAGGAGTTGCCATGCACAGCCATCATGTTCCTCCTTGTGTCTTGTGGCCAGGGTCCCAAGTGGGATTTCATTTTCCAGGGTGACTGGACCCACTGTGGGAGGCAGTTCACCATGAGAGACACATTGCTGTGGTAATGTGGTTTCAGCTCCCTCCACAAATACCATTTAAAGGAGTCCCAGGAAAGTGGACAGAGAATGACCAAAGCTTTTAAGGGTATGAGCTGTGGGGATATAACCTGACTTGTGTAATCAGAAGGAAAAGAGAGTGAAGATGAAGGTACAAGAATAGCTGTGGTATTTAATTCAGATTTTTTTTTCTATATTGGCATAAAGCAAAAAATATCAGGCTGACAAGGCCATCAGGGATGTATTTCAGTTAGACCTCAAGAGACAAAAAATTATTATAGTACTAACTAGAAGGGGAGGTCTCATAGCCTCCACTGCTGGGGTCTCTTAAGAACAGCTTAGTTGAATATTGGCTGGTTCAAAGCAAAAATGTACTGAAACTGTTTTAAGGGTGCATGAATAGGTTTCTTAGGGCCCCTTAATATTAACCTTTTGAGAAAAATGGACAGCTTAACATGCAGCTACCTTGGAAATACCTGGGCCAATGGGCATTAAAAAAAAAAAAAAAAGAGGAGCTGGTTTCTGACCTGTTTGGGTGGCAGAAGCAGTCCCATTACATAGCCTGCCTGAGCAGACTTCTTTATGAAATCTATGTACATTTGTACCACTTTATATTTAGTTTAATAATTTATCAATGGTTAATATTTCAAAAGAGTAAAGTAGAAAATCAGATAAAATTTTTATACCTGCTATTAAAAGTTGAATGGAGCATTGAGAGATAATCCAAGCAATCATCCCCCTAACCTACCTACTGAATCAGCCTGGCTTGGGAAAAAAGGGAATCCTGACTCTTTATTTTGTGCTCAGCATGAGGGTGTGTGTGTTTGTGTGTTGTCCCCATGGTGATGATGGCCTCTCCCAGACATACACCTTCAGCTGGTCACCAGGTCCTGCCAGGTCACTGTTAAAAAGACCCCAAATCCTGTCTCTTGATTCCTTGCTGGCTCTTTTTCCTGCTGAGGTGCCAGATATATCCAAGGTGTGATCTTTCAGCTGCTGTAATGCTGACTCGTGCATTTAAAGTCTTTGCTGCTACTAATATCAATGGCACTGAACTGGTTTGTGATATTTTTACTTCTTTGATAAGTCATGGCATAACTGAGAAATCAATAAGCTACGTGGCCATCACCTTGTATGGAAACTGTTGCTCCTGACATCTAACATAGTAATACAAAAAAATAAATTAAAAAGAAAGGAAGAAAAACAGAAAATAAAAAGCTGCTTAAATGTTAACTGAGGTGGTATTAAAATAGATTTTAAGACATTTTAGAGGCTTTTTGTTTGGAATTTTTTTTGCTTACTCAATAAAAATGGCAGGAGTAATATAATAAGCTATATGGTATTTTATAGCAGCTTTAATGCAGTCTAAGTCCATTAAGGGACCTTTCCTCTGCTTTTTCAAAAAAGGTCTTTCAATTTTGTTTTTCAAGGGAGACACAGTTCACTTTTTTTTTCAGGTTTACAGCTTAATGCACTGAGTCAAGCACAAGGTGGAGAGTATCTTTCTTGGGAAGTCAATAGGCTTTTACTACAATAAGTCAAAGCAAATTTGTCGATTTTGATGGTAACAGAAGGAAGGCAAAAACAAAACTACTGCTGCATGTACCTGTGACTGAAGAGGAGCACAGATCTGTGAAGTGATAAACAGCTCACAGTCATGATCAGACATTTCAGACTAGGAACCAACAGAAACAAGAGTAGCCAAAGATAATTGAGGGAATTTCATCTAAGAAACCGCAGCACAGCTAAAAGATGTTTGGGTTTTATTCTCAAAAGTGAGTGCTTCCATACTGTGCAGGGCTTTAGAGGACCTTTCTGTGGGGTGCTGGAGCAAAGTTACAGTGACATGGGTGGATGTATGTGTAAGTGGACATTGACACCCTCTGACTTCAGGTGTGTTTGCTGTGTCATTCGTGGAGCCTGGCACTGCACAGCTCAGCACACCCCAGTCACTTTCTCCAGGAGCAGCAGGAGAAGCTGTGATCTGTCACTTGGACATGAAATGTAGATGATGAGACTGTGGCCTGCTCTGCTATAGAGTTTGTGCATGGTGGAGGACATCTTTTCTTCCATCCAGAGAAATTTTGTACACTTAAATTTCTGGAGTTAAACTGCCATTTCAGACTTTTTCTAGATAGCAGGCAATAAAACACATGGCCTGGTTGTATCACAGGAGAGTATCCTCCTTCATTTTCACGGGAAGGAAAAGAAAATAAATCAAAAATTGCCCATCCTGAGTCTTTGAGAAGCCCTTGTGCCTCCCAATGCCTATATAGCCAAAGGCAATGCATCCTGCAGGAATAACAAAGGAGATGGCTGAATTGCTCTCCTATCAGTAACAACTAATTCCCTTTGTCCCTGACCACTCTAATAATACAAGCACTTATTCAGTAAAGAGATAACCTAAACCCTTTGATGTTAATAGGTCTGTTTCTATTGACTGCAGCAAGTTTTGCAATGGGCTGTGAAGATTTTATTTCTGCTTGCTTAACTGGTCAAACAGGGTTTCTTATTACGTGCCTTTGAGGCAAAATGTGCCATCTCCTCACTAGAGCAGATACTAAGTTCAATTTTTCATGTTTAATTATTTACTAGTGATGTGTTTAAATAGTCAAAAACCAAGGCTATCAAAAAGCTTCATCTGAAATATTATATCACTTGGAGAATATTTGCTTGAAAAAAATCAGATTCCATATGCTTTAGAATAGCAACCAAAACTTATATCAGAAAGAAAACAAGAATTATAAGGACAGCAAATTTGTATTGATTTAGCATTCATCATTATTTTCTATTGTTAATGTCTCTAAAATTACTTGAAAAAAAAGTTTATTTATTGTTAATGCCCATTATGCTGTATTTTTTATTTGAGTGAACTATTTTTTTACTGAAGCTTTACAGCTATCATCCAGTCTACTTACTTAAAATATTTACGCATTATAGACTATGGAGAAAAATAGGTTCTCATATTCTTTTAGGATTAAAATTTTCACAAATGGACAATAAGAAAGGCTTAATTTTTTCTAGACTTAGCTAAGAATAATATAAAATGTTACAGTGTCAAATCCCCAAGTGATAAAGTAATATGAGGTTATAGTGGTGTCATTAAGAAATGGGATTAGTGCCTGGGATATTGTTTAGTTTGAACAAGACAGAGGAGCATTTCTTATTCCCCAGAAAGGGAAAGAGCATGTGTGCTGCCCACAGCAGCTGGTATTTATTGATTCCACTGGACTCAATATCTTAACCCTGGGGTAGCAAAGTCAGTGAGGCCTCATGTTGTACTGATGTACCAAAGGGTGGAAAGGTGAAATGGAAGGGCCCTGGGGGTTCTATCAGCATTAAAAGGGAGAGTGCAGCTCCATCCACCTGAAGATGAAAGACTCCCTTCACTGAGAAAAGCCACCCAAGAAAGGTGTTGGTCACAGCAGAGGGTCCCTACAACCTCCTGTGGAAATACCTTGAGACAGGAGGTCCCTAAAGGTCTGATGGGGAGAAGGTGTGGCAGTGAGGTCGCCCCGAGGGCAGAGTGCAGGTTTGCCAGAGGTCTCTTGCTGCTGGCCCCTGTCACACCACAGCTGATGGGGCTTAGGGCTTGTCCTTGCCTGGAGGCTTTACAGCTCTGGGTAAAACGCATCATCAGCCTGAGCAGCTCTGCCTGAGGATGCAAATATCACTGTAGCTGGTGATGGTTGGGGTCCATGCAAGATCCTCACTGTGTCAGCAAGTAACTCAGGGTGTCAGCCTTGGCACAGAGACCAGGCAAAACAATAAAGCCAGGCCCAAAAGAGTCCTTCTCTGGGATTTTCTTCTGCCTCTTGGGTATATGTGACTTCTTGACCCACATAGTTTAACTTATTTGTAGTTAAAGATTAATTTTTTTTTTCCTCTTGATAGTACTCCCAGTTCAATTCCTCATTTAGACATTTCGTATGATTAATGTTTTTGCTGCTGGGTTTAAATTTTTTTTCAATAGACTCCACAACTGTTGACATAATTTAGCAATGAACAAATTGCATGTAACAAATTTTCTTAGGACATGTGTAGGACTGAAGACCCCTTTGGAAGGAATGACCTTTCTGCTGTAAATAACATTTTCTTTCCTAGCATTAGCACTAATTTACTGTTTATGTAGCAACAAGTTGCAATTATAAATGTCTAGACGTTTTAGGGAGCAGCTCTGGAATGATGAAAAGTCAGACTGCTGGCCCTTGCTGCATGTATTGATCACTATTACTTGAGGTGCAGAGTACCATTTAATCATGCTACTTACAGTGATACCAAAGGCCAACACTATTCAATGTGTAAATGTGTAACAAGCAAAACTTTGTGCTGTTCAGAGGATATTAAATCCTACAATTTTGGAAAGAGGAGAGCAGCAAACTTTCCTCCTTCCTTCCTGGTGTTTTTTTCTCACATTCTTTTGCCTATGGCATTTATTTCTCCCTAGTGAGACTAAGCCACAGCCAGAAACACTCTCCTGCAATACTGATTCTCAGGCAGGTGCTTGAAATACCTGACTTTATTCTCATTTATATATTGAAGCCCTGTTGCACTGCCAGAAGCATGTAAATCACAGCAACCCATTTTTGATTAGCAGTTTTGATGTAAATTGCTGCACAATAAGCAAGAAATAAGCTAAAGGCTACAAAGCAGGTTCAAAGAAAGTCCTCCAAGAGACATTTTAAATTTTATGTTATCCAGAAAACACATGTCCCTTTTACCAAATCCCCAGCTGTGACAACTGATATGGTAATCTGGGAAAGAAAGAAGACAGGTTCTATGCAATGAATATCCTTAGGTATTTAGAAGTTGGCAAAAAAATTTGCACGTGGGACTCTAATCTGGCATCATCTACACCTCAAGTTGTATGTCTGTATGAACATTTGATTTCACCACACTGCCAGGGTTGGAGATGACAACAGGGGAGGCTTGGACTGTGGAACTTAAATTTCTTCTTCTTGTTTTGGTCACTGTTTTATTGGAGGAGGGTGGGGAAAGGCCCTTCAGTAGCTGATGAGCTCTCCAGAGCTCTGCATACATGGATTCATTCTCTGCATACAGTACTGGTAGCAATTTGTCTGTAGTTTCTTCCAGTGTTGCCAGTGGGGAAAAAAAAAAAAAAAAAAGACAGGCTCTCCGTGAATCTGGGGAAGCTATCAGTGCATTTTGGAAGAGTCTGCTAGGACATACTGCTCAGAGCCAAATTTAGCCCTAGGTATCTTCTCAGCACTGGCTGCAAAGAAAAAGAAACCACGTGTATAGTGGTTTCCTCACAAGGGAGAAGGAAATGTTAGCTGTAAGCTAAAAGAAAAGAGATAAAGGGCTTCTTCCAAACTGTGAAAGGAAACAGCAGCAAAATTAAAAACTTGTCTGTTAGCTGCTCCATGACAATGGGAGGAGGCAAAGAGGAGGCCATACAAGTTCATCCACTACACAGAGAGAATCTTTGTTGCTGTCAATGTGCATTCAGCTAATTCCACATTTCCTATGCACAAATGAAAACTTTCTCTGTCCTAGGCTGATGAATACAGAATTTTTCTCCTTACCTCCTAGCTGTAGGGCCTTCTTCCTTGATCTCTTTGCACTGGCTCCAAGTGCTACTCATCAGCATCCTTCCCTCTGGCCTCAGAGTGGTGATTTCTTCTTTCTGTCTCCTCACAGCCCTCGGCACTTTATAAGAAAGGATTATTATCAGTACACATGATTAGAAGCTAATAGTGATATTCTTAACCTGTGCCACTGTCAAACATAAAGAGGACTAAACCCCACAGACTATACTGTCTGGCTCAGAGTAGACACAGTGTTTACACTGTGAATGGAATCAGTTCTGAACAGTGGTAAAAATGTTAGGCATTGATGCTCTCACGCTTTGCAAACCCCAGGCAGCAAGCACAGGAAGGAGAAGAGAAGTTCAGGGCATGGTTTTTTAGGAATCTGGGACAGTGTAATTTAGTGTCTTAAGCAATGTGTTTATCCCATTATCTAAAACTGTGACTACAAGTCTAGTGATATTAACAGAGCCAACACCCCTACTACCTTGGGTAGAATTTTCCTTGGGTAAAATAGCTTGTACCTTTCAATCCAGAACTGCAGGAGCCCTCATTGCCATAGTAATCAGGCTTGAGTTCAGTATAAATCTCAAGTACAATTACATTTTGCATCTGGTCTGAGCTTTCTGGTAGTTGTGCAACTAATCTGGCATGTGTCTTGCCTTGAATTTGTTCACCTTTGGTGTGTCTGAATATTTACATGAACCATTATCAAATGGTTCATGTAAATATCCACTAAACCTATGCTTGGTCAGACCTGGTTTGCCAAGATCCTAACTTAGGTTCCACTGCAAACCTCTTCTCCTCCTCCTCCATTTTCTGCAATGTTGACATGGTGGAGCTATTTAATATTAAACTTAAAGGCAAACAATTTGTATTCATCTCTCAAAGGAGAAGGAAGAATAAGCAAATGCTCTATTATGATTGTGTGCATTTATATTTGATAAAAATGGTTGCAATTTATATGCAAATTAAGGGTGACTCAGCCTCCTGGCAATTTGTCAGTGGGACCCTCAGCATCACAAACCATTTATGTCCCTACCTAAGCAGCCCGGGGGCCGTCTGGAGGCATTTTAGTGAAGAGAAGCCAAATTCTGCTTTAAGGGGTTGTAAACACGTTCAAACTTTGTGTTTATACAGGTACAAGCCTGGCTCACCACCTCTCCCCAAATCACTGAATCCTCTTTGCTCATTCCTAAAGATGTTTTCTTGTGTAGTGCTGCTTTTCATAACCTCCCCCTTCACACAGAGGCTCAGTGGTAAACATGTCTTGGCTTTAAAGCACAGATCTCCACAGCTTCTTTGGGATGCTCACAGTGAACTTGGGGGTGAAACCTCCTTTTAGTCCACTAAGACTACTTATTATGACCTTTTTACTACCACATCTTACTACTACATGTTACTACCTCCCTCAGTACTTAACAGCCTTGGAAGATGGCAGCAAAAGCACGAGCACCACTTCTCACATCCATTGGAAAATGCACTTGGCTAGCATCCTGACTTAACCCGCTCTTCCTTCATTTTTTCCTGATGGTTTCCTGCCATTACCCTATTACTTCCCTTATTTCTCCCATTTTTCTATCTTCCTTCAACAGCAAAAAACCAGGGCCACAGGATTTGTCTTGTGTCTTTCCTCCCTGACCTTCCTGCCATGTCAGCTGGACACTTCATAATTTTTTCTGGGGAAAGAATCATTTCTCATGTCTGCATGCCCTCCCTTAACCCTCACTTTAGAGACCTTTAGGGATATAGAAGCAGTACATCATCTAATTCCACAGCCCTCTGTCTGGGGCTGACGTACATCAAGGTGTGTACGTACAACATGGAGAGGAGCAGACCACCCCTACTGGCAAAACAGAGACTTGTGCCAGACAGCTGACCCACGTGTGGGCTCAGGAAGGGCTCTCAGGAGGTGTCATGGAGAAAAAACAGTCGTGGAAGCCAAAAACCCCAAGGAGGAAAGACAGACAAGGCCAGCTCCAGGGAAGCCCCAGTGTGAGAGTTCATAATGCAATACTGTCAGTAACAAATAACACATCTAAACATTCCAAGAAGCAGATGTACAAGGAGAACTGATAACAGAGCTCTTCTCTACACTAGATTTAATTTTGTTAAAGGATGGCTGGAATTAACTCTGGTTAGATAATGCATTTGTAAATGCTAGTACAGACAGTCTGCAAACATTTATTCCCAGAGATGAATGTTTGTGGCTTACTGAACTGGCTGGCTAACACAAGTTAACTGGCAATCGATTACAGCAGTGACATACCACAACAGGGGAACCTAAACCACCCGTGACTCAGTTTGCTGCTTGTGATTGTTAATGGATTAAAAAGTGAGCTTTTAAAGAGAAGATGAAAAAATATGCATGTGTTTTAGAACAGTTATTTGATGGCCTTTGCATTCTCAATAGCTTTCAAGCACAGGCAGAAGTAATCTTTGCTTTGTATGTATGAGGAAATCAGAGGAGGAAATTAGTTTTTATTATTGGTATTGTCACACCATAAAAACAGGGTCACTGAATAAGCCAGTGGGCATTTTTCAGATCACCTTATCTTGCCAAGGAAGAAAAAAGCTATTAATGAAAGAGAAATTAAAAAAATAAATCAACATATATAGAGAACCCTGTAAAAAATATAATTATGGCATGTCATTTATGATGGGAATGAAAGTTTGCAGCTGTGGAATTCAGTAGTGCCAGTGCAAACATTTCAAAGTCAGCTGCAAGGTATTATTTATTGGATTGTTGCATTTGAATTAAAGTCACTTTAAAGTTCCAGAAAGAACACTCACACCTACATTTTTCACTCAAGATTTGGCAATTCTGGGTGACATTCTCCTTCTCCTCTCCCATTCTCTCCACCCTCCCAGAGATGAGAGGCTAATCCTATATAGAACCACTGTAGATATAATTGAACCCCAGGGTGCCAGAGCAGTGCTGCTTTGACATGAATTCCATATAAAGGTGTTGCTGTTACTCTAAATTTGTGCTGTCTGTGGATTTTAGTAGTGATTTACAATATTGATTGATTACTATCTATCTTCCTTGATATTCTGCTTTGCATTCCACTTCAGAGAGGCTGAATTAATCACTGACAAGGCTAGCAGTCTTAAAAGTATATCATGAAACCACATTGTTGTATTAGGCATATATTCTGGTAACACATTGTTTATGAAAATAGCATTTCCCCTAGGATCTGAGCAGTAAAACTCATGGACTCCTGGACAAACTACGAGGAAAAGAAAACAAACAAACCAGCAAACAAAAAACCAAACAGAAACCCCCCATATATTAAAATTTAGTAAATCTGAATTGATTTTTCTCTCATAAATTAATTCTTTTTGAAAAATATCCTTTCAGGTGTACCCTAAATGGAACTGCTCTATTCTGAAACTCTCCTCTATAATTTTACAAATGTCACTTTAAAACTTTTTTTTCCAGCTGAAAATATTTGTTATGTTTTATGAATAGCTTCAGCCTCACAGGTGCATTTTAGGTGTATTTTGACAACCTAGTTTGAAGGAACTCAACTATTAAAAATAATTTAAGAATTTTTTATAGATAACATGCTGGTCCTTTGAAAAGGCACTTCACATGGATTTTCTCTGTCCTTGTGAAATCACCTTGGCTGATTAGTGGCACTTACTTGTTCAGTAAAACCTGCATAAATTAAAGAAATACTTGTGTTACAACTACAGATCCTGGTGGTAATACACACTATGGACTTGACCTAAACCCTGTGAGAATCAGAAGTTCAGTGAGACTCAGATCAGGAGAATTGCTTGAGCTCATGTAGTGGTATTGAGAAAGGTGGGTTTATAGACTGCTTGGCACCACCAATAACAAAACCCTGCATTGTCCTGCTCTTCATCTTTCTCTCACATTTTTTTGTTCTGAGTTAGTTTCTTGTTGCACTGTGGAAGGTTTCTGGTCTGGAGTGAATAATGATAAACAGGCAGACTGCTTCTGAAAGTGAGGAAACTCCCTTTTCTAACCTGTCCTAAATTTCCCCCTGCATTTAATTTGTACAGGCTGCACAGGTTCAAACAGCCCTTGATTTCAGCAGAGGTGGAACTTTACCCTTTAAGGGTGGGAGAGTTTTTTTCCTGATGCATTTCCATGATAAAGGCTGTGATTGTGAGACAGAGAAACCCAGACTTTGGAATAAAAAGTCATTTGTAATCAAAGCAGCCGATAAATCTTTGTCAGGCAATGTCTGAACCATCAAATCCTTTACAATGTCTTGTCCTAGCACACCATTGTGCAAATAAGCAGGATACTCCAAATGAAGTTCAGAAGGGGTTGAAAAATGCAGCTTGGGGAGGCAGAAGACTTCTGGGCTATTGTCATTCATGTTGAATGATGTTTAGCTCTCAAACACCTCCAGCATATTCCTGAAAAGCAGTATGCTGTAAGCTGTGACTTGCAGTTCAGTTTGGCCAGTAGAATTTCATGGTGTACCTTATCCCTGAAAAAGCAGGTAAACATCTCTGAAGTGCTCATTCTGCAGCAGTGAGTGGTTAAGAGGAAATGATGGGCATAATTACAGTATGTGCTTTGTGCTATTAAGCCAGACAGCCAGTTAGTTGACTGTGTGCCCCAGGGCCAGTTTTTAAGTTCTCTACCAAAGTGGAAACCAAACTTCAGTTTAATTTTATTTGACTTGTAGGATCTGGTGTGCACATAATTTGGAAAGAGCTAATTTGCTGGTAAGCAGCTTTTAACATTTCACATTAGATTAGAAAAGGATAAGCTCTAGAGATTTTGGATGATTATTCACTAAACAAACAAGCAAACAAAAATCTGTAGCATCTAGAGCTGAACTGCTGCAAAGAAAATTAGATTTATGAGAAAGGAAAGAATTAGAGAGAAGACAAGACTGCTGGGGGACTGTGTGTGAAACAGATACATGGGGCATATAAGTAAATGTAATTTCATCTATTTTTATATTGATTCTCTAGTCAATTTGGCAGGCAAAGTTTTGGCAGACCTGTAATATTCCTATCTCAGTCTGCACTATTTTTGTGATGTGCCTCAACATTTATCCCAAGAGTTGAAGACAGCTGGGATGGAATTTGGAAAGCATTTGCTCAGGAACACATTGCATTTACTTAAGTGAGGCTGTGTTCATGAGTGTCTTGTGTTGACATTTAATATATCAAGGTAATTTATTATATAACATGAAGTTACCAGAAGTGCCACAGGCTCCAAAGTCACATGTGGTCATTGCACTAATCTGTTCTTTCTCCCATTCCCACAGTGCTCAACATGTCCACTCGTGTTCCTCAATCCTTTTTATGGCTCTTTTTCATCTCACTGTAGGAAATTAACTCAATGGCCATTCTTCACAATGCCTCTTGTCAATCTCACCCCCACACTGCCTCCAGCTCCTGTTGCTGCCCGATTTCTGCCTCAGTTATTTCCATGTAAACAGTTTATTTTTGTAAATTTGAGCTTTCCTTTTTTATTGTGTTGAAATGGCTATTCCCAAAGTCTCAAATGTCTTTTTGACCTCATTTCAGTTCTTCTGGTCATCTAAATCCTCTCTAGCTTCTCAACTGTTTTTGCTAGCCCCTCCATAATGATACATTTCCAAGACTTTTGAGGTTCCTCCAGCCTCTCAGGGTGCCTCCCCACACCCCAGCATCAGCATTCTCCCACTCACTCAAACTTATTCAATTGCCATTTTCATGGAAATTATTCCAATCTCTTCTCACTCCTAGCCTGTCTACCACCATATCTCCTTTGTACATTGCAGGCTTTCCCCTGTCAAACAGCTCAGGATCAAATGAAACAACCAAGGCCCAGCTTTTAACAGAAACCTCCTTTCACTCTCTGTGACCTTACCCGATCAATGTTGCTCTGTTGCAGTTGAGACAGCCACGATACACAGAGTGTCTCCACACCATTTCAGAAGGCTTCAGCCCATACAGAGCAACACCCTACCTGACCAGAAGGCTTCAAGCATCTGCCCTTCTTGTCCTTTAGCCCAACCTTTTATCCCCTTATGTTGATGCATTGCACCTGTGTGCCCTCTGTGCCCTTTGGTGGTTGGTCAGTGCCCCTGGGCACTCCGTGGCTCATTGCTGCCAATGCTGCTCACCTGCTTCTCACAGCTGAACCCCATTGGGGATGAGGCTGGGCCACAGCCCCACTCCAGTCACCACAAACTGTGTGCCTACACAGTTCCTACTTCACTTTTCCAAAACCCAATCAGATCAGAGAGTATGTGCATGTATGCACACATCTGAGCTTCCTCCCACATGGATAAGAGCTGGATCACAATATCTGTGAAGCAACTGAGATACTTTTTTCTGCTGCCATTTTCAAATACTGGTTTACCAGCTCTGGAAAATACAAGAGAAAATTTTCAAAAGGAAAAGACAGATCAACAACTCAGGGGAATACAACTGATTATATAAACAATTTAGACTCTTCTTTTCCCTTTGAGCTTTGCAAGCTTATTTTTACCTGTGTTTTATTACAAAGCCTTTCCTATTACTTGACTATTTGTACAGCTTAGATTCAATATGTGAAATCCGCAGCCTCTCTTCATAGATAACATCGCTGACGGCTCAATATATTCTTCCCCTTTGGTGGAAAAATGAAATGAGGCAAACCTTGGAGTTAATGAAGAAAACACAATGGATATTGAGCAATGCACCGCTTTTATAAATTAAAAGTTTTTCTTGGAGGAAGGAGAATAGCATACACTCATTTCTTTCCTCATTGTAAATGGTCATAGGACTTTCTTGAGGACTCCCATAAGTTGTTATTCATAATTCTAGCAGCAATGATTTAATGTACTTTTATGGAGTCAGGCTGCCTCTGCTGAGGCAGTGATGCCTGATCAGATCACTATATTTTATTGTTACAGTAAATAAAGGGCTTTCATATATATATATATATATATATATATATATACACACACACACACACACACATACACAAAGATATATGTATAAAAATTATTTTTTGGCCATGAAATAATAACAGGTTATCTGTGCTTGAGGAATTACAGTGACCTTTGGGTCAACAGAATCTGTAGTAAATCACACTGGCAGGATGAGTACATTATCCCTAAATTGTTTCTCATAGATGAGCATCATTTGGCTGCACTACTGGAAAAGATGACCCCACAAAGCTGCCACCAAGTCTTTCAGTTATTGCTGGTGTGGAAAATAGTGGTTCTAGTCATGCTGAGCATATTTTAAGGCTTGGATTTTCTCACAACATAAGTTATCTCTGCTCCATTGCACACCTTTGTTTAAGATCAACTCTGTTATATTTTCATTTTCCCCTTTTGACTATGTTGCTGCTCAGCCCTTGTGACTTTTCACAGGTGAGAAATGCAAGATTCAGTGCAGGATCTGTGACAGCTTTTGGAGGACACTGTAAGGAGATGTGAACTGAGGTGCTGGTGCCATCATTTCCCAGTGCTATTAATGCAGCCTTCCAGGATCTGAGCTTTTGAAAAGGCTTGGACCACCTTGTCCACTTGTCAACTTGTAGAGCTCAGACTTTCTCCAGAGATTCCCTGGTGTTTGGAAATATCCTCAGGGAAATAATTATGTTACAGAAATACTAAAATTATTGTATTTGATTTTAAGAAATGCTTCAAAGACTGGACAAAGACTGCCATGTGCATTCCCAATCTGAGGTAACAACACTCAGATAGCTAAAATGAACTTCAATTTTGAGATCATGCTGAGTTTGTTACTTGAGCCTTGCTCAGGTTCTGCAACCAAAAAGCCGTTTTCTTCTTGTTCCTTGGATCTACATTTTTTGCACAAAGCCATGGTCACAGAAATTAGTGCAGCTGTTGTTCAGATGCTGGATGTCTTTGATGCTCTCAGTCTAACTCATTGTTAACAAAACACATAAAGCAACACATAGCTCTGCAAGCCTTCCTCCAGGCTATAGGCAAAGGCCAACCTCTCTTTGCAACAAGACAATTTTCTGCTCCCTACCCAGCAAATCCACAACATTACGTGGCTTTCCACTGACAGAGTCCTGTAAAAGAGGCATTATAGTAAAAGCAGCCATTCCCAAAATATACTAAAAATTGGTGCATCAAGCTGCCACAAGAAGCCCCTTATGACGAGAAACATGAAAAAACAAGTCAAGACCCTGAAATACTATGACTTCTTGAGCACTCCTGCTGTGACTCTATCTATTAACACATAGCCACTTACACAGCATGGTGCAGCATTAACCAGGACACCTCTGACACTTCCGCATAGTTCTTCTCAAGATTATGGCATGGGTCAGTTTTTTGTTGGATGTTTATTCATGGCTGTATCACCCTTAAATATAATATCCCTTCCCCAGCACTGGCAGCAACATTAAATGCACTCTAAGTGCCCAGGTTTTGGGGTGCTCTTTGGACCCTCCCAATGCCAAAAGGATTAAGAAATGCCTTGGCCACCTCTGTCTCCTGCTGTTGGGCTCTCTGGAAAGATGACCTTTCCAGCCATTTCTGCTCGTGTCCCTGCACGAGTCTGAAAAACAAGTGCATGGTCACTATTGTTAGTGAACCTGGTGTTGAGGTACTGAGGGCACATGGATTGTACAGTTCAGTTTAACCACTTACTGAGCAGAGATTACATTTTGTAAAAAAGAAACAGGCAGAAGTGTGTGGTCAGTCTGCATATGAAGTGGCTGAAATGGCTGATTTCACTCCTTGCTTCTAGGACATAGCAATTTAGGAAAAGAATACTGAAGTTGAAACACTTAAGAGTGTAAAGAGCCTGGGGCTTTGTGCCTGAATGTTAACTTTGCTATGGGCAGAAGGGCTGTTGGCCATATGGGTGTGTAGGGAGAGAGACAGAAAACTAGAAAGTAAGAAAAAGTGCAGTCAACCATGTGCCCTACCTCTACAGGAGAATTTTTGGGGTCAATTTCTGAAGTAAATCCTATACTTTAAAAGTACTCTTGTCAGTCTTAAGTGAGCCAGTACAGTGAGTGGCCCTCCCAGAGGCATTTACCTTTGCTAATTCTGTCAAAATCTACACAGAAAGGAGTTTCTCTATTGACTGGTAACTCAAGGTACTTTTTTTTTCCCAAGATTTTTAGCCACTCTCATCTTTATGTGTTCTTATTTTCTGCTTCTGATTTTAATTTGAAATACCAGTCCTGTGAGAGGATGCTTAATTGAGAATAGTAGTGAGATAATGAAAGAAGCCATTTTGTTGCATCTTTTGTTGCTTGGTTGTGGCTTCCCTTAGTGAGTTTGCCTAGGGAGCAGACAGGCTGCCCTTATTTCATGATATTTCAGCACTGCTCATGAGGAAAACTACAGTCACCAGAACTGTACATTGTCCTGATAGCAGAATCTAAATGTGGCTGCTTTTCATGACACCAGATGAAGGAATATTCTTGGGCAGCAAAATAAGTGCAGGACAAAAGAAGGTCAAAAGACAAGCTTCACATTGCATTATTTACATCAGTGCTGGGAAAAAGCCTGGTGAGCTGAGAAGGGGTAAGTGGAGATCAAAGGTGAACATTAAAGTTTCTTGAAATCAATGAGTAGGATTTCACTGACTTCTGGGAGCTCCAGAGCAGATGTCAACAGCTGTCACATAGCCACTTTGCCTGTGTGGATTGTCTTTTTCTTCTAAAAATCCCAGTGTCAAATATAGCTCTTCTGGAAGGAATGCCAGAGATTTTACAATTCTTCTCCACATTTCTTGTATAGTTTGTTTTTATTTTTTTATTTTCTCCCCTTGATTGAGGATTTTCCTCAATGTGTCAAAGGACTATGGACTTCATCACAAAGTTTTATCAAGTGGAAAAAATAACAGGCATCTAAAACAGGGAAGGTTTGTGAAATGCTGTATTCTAATTAAGTGTGTGGTGGAACAGAAATACACAGAGTTATTTTGGGAACATATTATTAGGAGTACAGGACTTGAACATGGGTATCTATTTCCCTGTAAGTTCTCTGTAGCTTCACTGTGCAGTATCTGAGCAGTAGCACTTAACCCTTCTCAGTTCAGCTGCTTAGCTGAAAACCCTCTCTTAGCTGAAAGGTTTCATACCAGGGTTAGGGGTGAGTACAGCAGCTGGAGGTGCTGAACTTCTGTCGATAAACTCAGTCAAATTCTCTTTCTACACAAGCTGTAGCAGAAAGTAACAACAAGGAGACCAATTCCTTGCTTTTAGACAGAACTTTTATCAAGTTTTGGGCCTCTCCCTACAAGAAAGCCCTTGAGGTGCTGGAGCAAGTCCAAAGAAGGGCAGTGGAGCTGGGGAAGGGTCTGGAAAAGTCTTATGAGGAGCAGCTGAGGGAGTGGGGGGTGTTTAGCCTGGAGGCTAAGGGGAGGCTCAGGGGAGTTCTCTACAGCTGCCTGAAAGGAGATTGTAGCCAAGTGGGAGCCAGTCTCTTCTCTCAGATAATAAGCAATAGGACTAGAGGAAATGGACCCAAGTTGTGCCAGGGGAGTTTAGATTGGATATTAGGAAAAAATTCTCCATGTAAAGGGTTGTCAAGCATTGGAACAGGCCCTCTAAAAAAGTGATGCAGTCACCATTCCTGGAGGTAGTTTTGAAAAGTATAGATGGAGCACTTAGGGACCTGGCTCAGTGGTGGACTGGTCAGTACTGGGTTAACAGTTGGACTGGATGATCTTAAAGGTCTCTTCCAACATAAATTATTCTGTAATGAAATTTTAAAGTGTTTTAAAAAGAAATCTGATATATCAACATGGAAGCTACTGCAGAGAGTGGTGTTATGACAGGTCTGAGTCCAGTCAATTGTCTGACTCTCTTGGTTTGAGATTGTAAGTCAGACTTCCCCAGTTATAGGACAAGAAGCCTTTAGGGTGCTCTGCAGTAAAAATAAAACAATAGGCAGCAATAGTGTAGAGATGGAGAAATTATTTCTTGGTGTCTTGGGTTTGCCTACACATATATGTAAAAGCTATTTCCTATGAGCAACAGTGAACAAATAATCTTCAGATGTGTATTTTCCTTTAACACCATTTTGAATGGAAGTGTGTCTATGTTGAGTGGCACAGATGTTCTCATGAAAGGTCCTGGGCCAGATTCCACTGAAGTCAGAAAGAGAAATCAAATTCTATTCTCACTTTAAAACCAGAGGCTATCAGTTGGTGTCTCAAACAAAAGCAGCTGAGAGAAAGCACTGGATGTAAGTGCACACAAGGTATCTTTCCTTTTCCTGAAAAGCTGAATATGGAAAAAGTAGCAGTGGGCAATGGGTTAATGAATCATAAACTAAATCTTGACACCTCCACTGAAAGAACAAATGAAGATTAAGTTCCTTTGGAGAATCATGATTTTCATTAAATTTATGAACTTCAGGATCAATAAATTCTAATCTCTAATGTCTCTACATTATTCCAAAGCTTCTTGATGGGATAAAACTCTTATAGCAAGGCAGTGAAGTGATTACATTAGATAAATTGGGAATAGGACAATGATCTCCTGCAAACCAGCTACAGCAGGGCTCTTGTGGACTGGATTATCCTCTGGATGCACAAAAGGGGTCAGTAACAGGTAAATTAAATGATGGGCTGCCAGAGAAGTTAATAACTAGAACTCCCATATCAGATGCAAAGTCCTCTAAAGGAGCAGCCTGGTGCATTCATTAGTTACTTGACTTCTTTCCAAAATCCTCAACAGAGACAGTGTCACCACATGGTCAAAAGAAAGGCAAAAGTGTGAGGGGGGAGATTGGCGTAGATCACTTCGGCAGCTGCATTCCTCTGAAAATCCTGAAACCCAGTAATTAACTGCAAACCTCTCGAGCCTTTTCAAACTGAATTTTGCTGCACTGCTGTCTGCAGCAGCTCAGGAAGCCCCCACACTTCCTAGAAACTGTGATGTGGACAGCTCCCTGTGCAAAGCCTGTCTCAGGATGGAACTGCGGAAGGAGTTTTGCAAAGATTCCCCAGAAACTCAGGGCAAAGAATGTGTAAATGAAGAGAAACAATCCATTGTTTTGCTAATCTGGGTGAAATGTGAGTTAATTACTCATATCAACCCTCTCATCCTCTGCAGCTGAAAATGACTGCTGAAACCCTGGCTTTTCTTCCCTTCCTTTTGCCTGATTTCTACCTCAACAAAAATAAAGGATTGTTACACTTGCTTTGAATGTGTATCCATTTATGCACTTTAAGAGCTTGATCTTGCCTCAGCAGAAACCATTAAAAGACTCTATGTATAAATCAAAACTCTTGAACTGATAGCTGTAGCTCTTAATAGTTTATTCTGTCATTTTCTTGGGCGCTGCTCTTTTTGCATGGCCTTGCCTTATAAAAAAGCCATGCTTAAGGGATCTCACCTAAACTCCTTCAGACTAGCTGAGCAGAGAGATCTGCATGAAGCTGAGCTAAGCCTGAGTGCCTGGAGAAGCAGTAACAGCAGGCAAGGGGCAGGATGGAGCTGTACAAACCTCTCTGCTAATGCAAAGGAGTATTGACTCTGCAATCAGTGCTACGTGAGAGGATTGGAAATGGAGAGACAGTTTCTACTCCAGAGCCATAGGTGAGTCTTGCTCAGTCCTCACATAATCACCTTTTGGGGTGATAATGAAAACTTTCCATTTAAAAGCAGCTGGAGAAAATAGCAAGTAGCCAGGGAAAAAAGATGATAATGGCAAAGAGAGCATCATGCTTTGCAGCAGCACACCACATTTGGGGCATTAAACCTCAAATATACTGAAAGCCTTATCTTGGACACAGTGAAGTAGCATGTCTGTGTTGGTAAGGATATGAGAGTCTTTCTGTTCTTCTTGCAGCTGCATAGCTTTTGAAGCAGGAAAATAATGTGAATTTGCTTGAGCATTGCTGGTTCAGAAGGAAAGCTATTCTGTATCAAATAAGGCTTCCTGCAATACTTTGTGTTTCCTCTAGCAGTGCTTCATTTAATCATTGCCCAAAGCCAGCTTCAATTGCTTCAAGAGGGATTTGCCTGCTGGGTCAAAGCAGTGGTCCACCTAATCCTGTGCTCTGTTTCTAACAGTGACTGGCTTCTTCAGAGACGAGAGAGGAGGTCCTCCATAGGCAGTTACAGGAATACTTTCCCCAGGGAGCTGATAAGATCACAGCCAGAGGTTATATGAATGCTGGCGAGCTGAAAATAAATATGATTAAAAGACATAATGATTATCAAAGTAGATGGAAGAACGTTAACATAGAGATGGTGTGAAGAACAGGATATGGAGGGAAAGAGCAATACTGGAGAAACACATGTCCTACCAGGGGGCATTTTAGTAGTGTGAATACTCCCTTTAACATTGTTCTCAGGACAACAGATGGTAAATCATCAGCAGAACGTGAAGAAATCAAATAACCTTCACAGCTCAGTTGAGGCTGTGGCTGTAGTATTTGGCTTTTACCAAGTAGTGGAAATTAGCAGTGCCAGGGTGTTCCCATACTTAATTTCCTTCTCCCTTTTCTCCTCTGTGCAGATCCTCACTACAGGTAAATGAATTTCACTCGAGTGGGTGTCACTACCTAGAGGAGATGGAAAGATCAAGGCACTGTGTTAAACTGGAATTACTCGAGAGGACAAGGCAAAAGCCAAACACGTGAGTGTATTATTTGTAGATAAACAAATAACTGAGACCTGAAAATGTCTGCAGTTTGTTTGGATTGCTCCTGAGCCCATCATCTGTGACTAGCACAGGCTGAAGACTGGGAGCAATCTTGGTTTCAGTGAGAAACCCCTGGTTCAGTGCACACCCTGGATCACGTTTTCTGTTCACATGTGGCAGGGGTGATCTCATGTGTCTTGCCTTATCTGAGATCACAGCAGTCTCCCTGTATTCCTGTCGTGTTGGTGCATGGTTGAAATGTGGTCCACAAAATGAGTGGTTTTTATTTTTGAATGCTTGGCTCAACATCAGCTGAATATTTATTGGCTCTTCCTATATGACATGAAAGTCTAAGAATAGTCTGTAAAGCCCCCTAAATAATCAGGAATACTACTTTTAGGTCTCTTGTATTTTTATAACAGGAATGCCAAATCTACATGTTCTTTAAACTGGACTTGACAGGATTCATGTTTACACCTGAATTTAATTTTTTCTATATTGTGAGGTACCCTGAAGATATTTTGACAGAAACCATCATGATTGTACAACAATCATCACATTTGAGGCAGATCAAAGACCACATAGTTCCTCCTTCTCCCAATGTCAGGATGTATACTGATAGTGGTCCTGCCAGCTGCCTCTTACACCTTCAATAATGAGCACTCCCTGCCCTTCCCTGGGGAGTCCACTCCAGGACAGTGCACTCCCTACTTTTATAAACATTTCCCTAACATCTGAAATCCCACTAGAGTCCCTGTGCCTAATGATTCCTCCTGGCTAGACACTACTGAAGACACAGGGATGTAGATGGAATTAGGCTGTCTAGAGATGCCTCTGTACAGTCAGAATTATCTTACAAAACAGCTGAAAAACTCAAATAGATCAATGGACTTTTTAGTGGTAATTTACATGCATAGAGACTGTGCTGTCTGGACACAGAGGACATAAGTCCAGATTCAATATCTTGTTGTGAACTCTGGGAGCAGCTCAAATTACATCTGATGTGACCACATAACAATATTTGGAGTATTCTATATGGAGGTTAATATATGAGCAGCTCTGGCTCAACACATAATTAAAATAAAGTACATTTTAAAGTGATTATTTGCCCTACAATGAATATTTATTTCAGGCAGAGAAAAATGCCTTGAAATCCAGCCCTTCTCTGTGTAGATTCTCAGCACTTCCTATTGCCATTCCATGATTTTCTTTATTGGCTGTCAGAGCTTTAGATAAGCTGGGTTCCAAAAGGTATGGGAAATGTTATATCCACAGTTTGGTTTTGGTGTTTCAAGAAAGTCTGTTAGTACCACTGCCACTAATAGTGAAAAGTCAGATGCTGTCCCAAGGAGCATCTCAGAAGCTGGCTTGGAGTGGGAAGGCATCTCCTCCAACACATGGCCAGGTCCGGTTACCAGAGGGGGAAATCCAGGGAGAAGCACCTGGTTCAGTGTTCTCCATGGTTCAATGTTCTCACATGGTTCAGCTGTGTTCTCCAGGCTTCAGAAACAACTTTTTGAATATTCATTTCAGCCCACCCCCATTTCTTCTTCTCTAAGCTTGAACAGTTCACATGCATTTCAGGGTTGTGCTAGAAATTCAGCTGGGGAAAGGTTTTCCAAGCCAAATAGCCACCACACTTCAAGAGTTTAAAGAACAATGTCAGAATATGTGACTCTTTCTAATCTAAGGTTTTCATGCTCTTTAAGCCAGGGATACTCAAACATTCCATTAAATAAATGAAGGTCCCATCCCTTCTGTACTTTAAGCCCTGAATCTAACTGCCTCATTTCTGAGTCTGACTGTGAACCTTTCAAACTCACCTGCAGCAGTCATTGCATCATTTGTTGGCATTATTAAAAGAATCTTCTCAAAATAGAAAAGCAAGCAATGGGGCATCGTGTTTCATAGAACTGATCTTTATCTCAGAGATTTTACAATCCAATTTTCTTCATGCATTCTTTGCTCCATTGGGGCCTTTTATGTGAGGCATTCACTAGAATAACAGTGCATTTCCATTTGTATCTCTTTTGTTGCACATAAAATCTCAATTAGTATTCCAATTCACCATCAGCCTGTACCTATTTAATGAACTTTTATCCACTTCCATGTTCCTTAAGTTTAATTAACTAAAACAGAGCAAGTATCTTGGCATTATTAAATGCTTCTGGAATAAAAATATCCTTTCCTTGAAAGTTTTTATCAAAAGTCAGAAGGAAAAATCTCTGAGTTCAGTTTGGATATTCTAGTAATTTTAACATTGCTTTGCAGTTTGGTATGGGACTCAGTAAAACATTATACCATAGCTTTACGTTGTTCCTTAACTGGATTTTAATCCATGTAACATTTTCAACATATGGTGCTGAATCCCAAAGGAAAATTCCATTCAAGCATATCTCTTTAGCAAGAATGATAACAGAAAAAATGATTCAGAAATATCAGTGGGGGATTTGTAGGAACCTCCTCCAAATGCAAGGACTGAATCTTATGTCACTATTCTGCCTTTGAGCTCAAAAAATGAGATGAACATACAAAAATTTTTTTTCACTCAGCCTATGCACAACTTTATTTTCAGCAAAAAGGTAGTTTGTATTTTTTTAATAATCTTTTGAGTCAGGTTTTGGTGTGATAATGCATTTTCTGAACATTTTGCCAAGGGTTCAGCATTTTGTGTGCTGCTTCAACCTACCATGGCCTTCTGCAAATCTCCAGCTGGGATTGAGAGACCTCAGGGAGACAGCAGTTCTCTGAAGGCTCACTTGTGTCTGCTACAATGCAGGATTTTGACTGACACTGGTCACTACTTTTTAGATGAATGAACTTATCTTCTACTTTCATCTTCCTTAAGATCCAACTCTTCGCCCACTGCTCTGCAGTCACAATATTTATGCTGAAGTGCCCCAGAAAATTTAAGTGCCTACCCCAAGAGGATAATTTCTATCAAACCCCTGTTACAATCACTCTATATGGGAAGATTCCTTCAGAGAGTTTTCCAGAGGAATAATCTTGCTTAAAGAATGTGACTTTCCTCCTTTCCTCTCTTCTCTTATTGCAAGAAGGTTTGGCCACCTCATTAAAAAGGCAGGATCTCTCGCTGGGCAGAGAGTTTGTGGAGCTGCATAAGATGCATTGCAGCTCATACAGGTCAGGACAGAAATAAAAGGGCAGCTATTGAAGTTTTCTTGTGAGGTATTGGTAGAGGTGCCCAAGCAACAGCTAATGATGGGAGAGTGGTAGGACTGGCAGGAGTGGTAGGAAAGAACAGCTGTTCTGTTGACTGTCTTATATGGCAATAACTTTCCATTTTGCACTTAATTTCTGCAACATGAACTGTCCCAGGGCTTTCTGTTTTCCCTGCTCTGAATCCTTTTCTTATGGTACAAGGCCATAATTGAACATGAAATAGGCTTGAGGCCACATGGATAGAGATTTTTTTTAATATACCCCTGGAATTTTTTATAATTTCTTTTGTCACTCAGTTTATTTTTTCCCCTTTTACCCAAAACCCCAAGCAAACAACCAAAAAAACAAACAAAAAGAAAAAACCCCGAAATTTAAAAAATAGAAGATAAGATAATGCTTAATAAGAAATGCTCAACCACTACTTTCACAAAGGAAAAGGTGACATATCTGTTGGGTTCACTGCCTGGAATCTGTGGGATGTGCCCTGGAAAGGCAATTTGCTGCTTGTTGTGTGTCTGGTTCCTGTCTCAGTGGTAGCTGCAGTTAATTGGCAGTACTCTTCTGTAGATGGGTTGACATTTTCAAAGCTGCTCAGTAGGAATTAGGTGCCTAAAACTTCCAGCAGTTTCCAGTTCTGTAAATAAACATATAAGTTGTTTTTAAATTTACTTGTTTTAGAAGCACATGACACTGTGCTTGTGTTCTTTTCCCCCGAAGAACCTCTGTAGGTTCTTCTAACCAGCATGCTACAGTTAAATCTGAGAAAAAAGGGAAGATATTTACACCTCTGGCAGTGGAAGAGAAGATGCTTTTTGCTGTGATTTATAGAAACCGACATTAATCTCTATTGCTTTATACTATACTTGCAATAAACAGCTTTGGAGATTGATTAAAGACTTTGTCTGCAGCTTTCACTCAATTTCAACAGCTCTTCTTGCTCCATAAACTCAAAAGAAATAGAGATTATGCCTTAAACAAAACCCATGATATCCATCGCTAGGAGCATTTACTATTTTCAGTGCTTTGAATTGAAAGTTATATATGTGTGTATGGGCATGTGTTAATTCCAAACTTTTCTTACAGAGTTTCTTCCACGACAAATATAACAACAAAATTGGCTAAATACGCAGTTCTGGATCTCTCTTCTCTCCTTCTTTTTCCCTATTCCTTTGCCCCAATCTTGATTGTTGATAATGGACTTATTAGCCATTGCATGTGTTTTAGGAAAACACATGTGAAAGAAAAAGCATGACAGAGAGACAGAAAACTCTCTCCAGCCTCAGCAGCATTTTCTCCACCTCCAAATGCAGCACTTTGGTAAGTGCTTTGGTACTTTGGTACTTACTGTGCCAACATCACTGATTACATTATAATTTTTAGAAGTGTTTATTTCCATATATGCCTTGTGTTCACTATTACTGACTCCATCCTTAACATCCCTCTTCTTTTTATTTAGTCCCTGTTAAAAAGGGAATTCTCTGTTCATTTCGAGAAGTATTTCACCCCATGTTTCCATTTTCTTCAGCCACACAACCTGCTCCTGACTCCTGCAATCCATTTAATTCCACGTCTGTCCTGTGTCTTGTCTCTTCCTGGCCAAATTCAATTTATTTTTGGACTTCAGCACTCTTCTCTTTTTTGTTATCACAAATCCTGTCTTCCAAGTTTCTTTGGCTCTACATGACAATAGTTTTCAGCTTTGATCCTACCTTTTTAGCTCTTATCCACGCTTCTCAAAATCCCACTCTGCAGTTTTCCAGTGCAGTCTTGTCACGTGCACCTGGATAACTTTAATCCTTTCTTTTCTGGCCTTTTACCTGCAGCTCTTTGATCCATTTAATGAATAGGTACAATGATGAATATGCAGTTCTTGGTTGGGATGTTAATCTATTCACATCCTCCTCCGCCTTCCTGTCACACTTCTCCTGACTCATCTCTCTCATTGACAGGCTCTGTCCCAGCCTCAAGGAGGTGCTCAGTGACTCTGCACCAACGATTCACAGATTTGCACCCCTAGAGCCCCTGAGAGGAACATTCCCTTCCTGAACTGATATATGGCTGCATCCATTTAATTTTTTCGCTTAAATCTGCTTCTGTCTTTTACCAACCCCAAATTAGCCAAGCTAGCTAGACAAATTCCAGTCTAGTTACATAACTGCCCTCACTAAATTAACTGCCCCATTAAAATGCTACCTTGCCACTGGTTTCATGATACTGACTACCCTGCAAACTCTTGACAGCTCGTTATTGCTATCTGGACTGGCCTAAAATAGATTTTAGTGCTGATAAAAATAATAAAAAACCAGAATGAGTAAAATTCAAAATTGAAGCAAAGGAAATCTAAAACTTTATATTCAACCAGCCATAATATTTGAAGAAATATACAAGTTTTTAATCCACACATGGACTTTATCTCCATAAAATAATGAGTAAAAATTTAATATTTGAATAACCTTGACTGTTGGAGAAGCTGTCAGCAAGCTGGCAAGTTTCAGGTTAGGATTTCTCTAGAGCAAAATCACTAATAAGTAAAAGTAAACCTGAGTTCTAGATCTTGAATGTTCTTCTAGTTTTTTTGAAATGGAAAGCTGTTGGAGTTAGGAATTTATGAGTCTATTGTAAGAAAGTTCAGTGTGATGATTTCCCTTGAGCAGGGGTAAATTGAAAACATAGGCTACTCTTTGAACTGACTTTTGTATAAAGTGTCTAGTGCTGTATTTCCTCACCTGCCTTCTTTCTGAAGGACAGTATACAACAGAAAAATCTCTCCTGTTATGCATCTGCTGGCCAGCTTCCCTCTTACATAGGTGGGCTGATGCTGCTCTGAGCAGCTGCATCAACTTCTTGGATGTGTAACAAACCCAGAGAAGAACATTTGTACCACCACTATTGACTTCTGCAGCTGGATGGGTCCCTAGAGCTGGATGCAGCAAATATCATGATCATGCCTGTGAAACTGCTGCATTACATAAAGGTTGTCAAGGACTAAGATGTTTCTAGCTATTAAATATTAAAGCCACAGGTAACTTAATGAAAAAAAATCCCAATTTTGTTCAGACAGTTTTGAAATACGAGGATGTACTGTAGTTAAAAGCAGCAGGAGGCAGCATTCCCAACACTACTTTATGGACACATTGGAACAAAGCCTTTTCCATTGGGCTTTTCAAAGCAACCTATTCTATTAGATGTGATCCATGTTCTTGGTTGTGAGCAAAAATATAACACTGCAGAAAGAGAACACATGAATAAAAAGGGCAAGTAGGATCCACCTCCTCTCCATAGCAAGCCCAGACCAAGGAAGCTGAAGGCAGTTTGCACATGAGCTTTTCAGGGACATGAGTGACAGCTTGCATGGGTGAGCACCGTGCCTGTGTCCTGCTCATACCTGGAAAAGGATGTTTGTTAATTAAATAACCTCCCATTGCACACAGCTCTGTTTGATTATTATCAATGTGCTAATTTTGTCATTAGGAAAAATAAACAGCACATCTTTGCCACCTGCCAGATTGTGCACATTCAGGCTGGTCCTTTCTAGCTGCACTGGCTGCCTGGCAGGTGGGCTCCCACTTGGCACTTCTCCCTCCAGCTTACTCTGTTCCAAAACAGGAGCCAGGGTCATGCAGCTGCAGCAAATTGGGTTACAGTTATCCAATAAAGCCCTAGTTAAAGGGTAACCATCTAGAAAGATGCTGGCAAGGCTGATGAGTTTGGATGAACTTGCATGTGTGGGGAAGAGCATGGAATAAATAAACTGCAGGTTTTGCAGTTTATTTACAATGAAAGTGTATGGACCAGATTCCTGAACTGGAACAAATCTGTTCTCTTCATTATTTTAGTGGTGCTCTGTAAGAAACACCCCCTGGGGACTTCAGCCCTGCCACAGAATGAAGTGTAGCTGAGTAGATAAAGCTTGAGCTTAGATCTCCAGAGATCTGGGCTTTGTTTCTGACCTCTTGCGTGGTCCCAGCCTGAGCAGTGCTTGTTTACTGGTTGTGCTGAGGCAGTGTGGCACCGAGGCTCACGGCCCGTTTGGCTGGGTACCATGTAAGCCTCATGAAAAGGGTCCCCTGCCCAAATGGGGAAAGAGAAAATGAGCTTACAGTGATTTCTGTGCTGCTGGGTGTGCAAGTTCTGTGAGTCACACGTTGTGTGGTGCAGGAAGCCTGGCTGTGCTATTTGTGGTGCATCCTGTCCTACACTCAGTCTGGATTGTCCTCAGGCACCAGACACTTGGTTCTTGAGGCAGCTGCATCTTTCCATTTGAGTACATCACTTGGAGGCACATGAAGGGCTAAAGTAACAATTCCAAGTAGGCACCTGAAGTAATACACTTCTCCCCTTGGTGAATGCAAATAATTAACATTAATTAGAGCTGTGCACATGCATTAAGAGCAGACTTCAGCACTCCAGGGAAATTTTATTTTCAATTAAGTGAAAAAATACTTTAAAGTCTGAAAGCTCTGAAAACAAAGGGCTCTTCTGTGCCAAGGTACCTGACTCTCTTTTAACCAAGTCTGCTCAGAAATTGAAGACAAGGTCATCACATCTAGATGGCGTTTCCCACTGAGGCAGATCTTTAAGCAGCATTAATTAGTCTTGCTAGAGCTTACAGTTATGGATAAATGGCCAAGGACACCAATGGTTTCAGTGGCTGACAAAATGCTGGGAGATCAACTCTTCCAGGTATGGAAATTAATTGTGTTAAGCTTGTGTTCCTAGAAGCTCTCCCTAGTGGGGCAGTATAAATTTCATAAATTATCTGCCACACCTCAAACTCACATTAATATTTTTTCACAACCAAGTCCTGCATCTACAGACTAGGAAATACCTGAGCAGGGCAGGTTTGTAGCCTGAACTCAGCTCCGGAGCTTTTGCAGTTTGTTAGGCTCTTCTTGTCTTCTTTTATTTCTCTGAGCACCTGCCTGTTTGGCAAGCAGGATGGATGAGCCTCAGAGGACATTCAGATGTTTCATATTACTTCTTAGCTTTGTCATTCAGCATGTGGCTCTCTGCATTATTTACTATGGCTTCACTGGAGCTCTTAAGGCAGAATATTCTCTTCCTTGTGGACTCTTTCATAATGTTCATGCTGTACAAGCTTCTTCCAGAAAGTCTGGTGTTCCCAAGGCTGTGGGGAGGGACATGGATTTCTTGTTTACATTGTACCCTGAGCATCATTTATCTTCCTCATAAAGAGCCATAGCCCATTTCAGCAGAGCCTGGGCCATCCCACATCCTGCTCCTGGTGCTGGTTAACCAGGTTGTATTGCTTGAAAGAAGGACAGAAGTAATGGCCAGGCAAACTATAAAAACTCTATTGGTCAGAGGTAAAACAAACCCTTTCCCAATGGACACAAGGCTTCATTTTGGGAGTGGGATGAACTTGAAAACCAATTAAACAGAAACTGTAATCTGTCAATAGCACTGTTTTACATTAAGACAATGTTGGGAGAGAGGATTTCTAGATGCCTGGGAAAGTCTCTGCATAAGATGGTGCCCTTATTTCATCTGTCATTGTCTTGTAGCAATTCATCTGCAGCACTCAGTCAAGGAGAGACTTCACAGAAAAAGGCACTTGTCAGAGCCAGGATGTGCTGTGAGCAAGGCTGGCCAGCTCAGGAGGGGAGCACCTCATATGGAACATCTTTGCGCTGATGGAGGGAAGAATTGGGTATTTTCTGCTTTCATTTACTCCAAGCGGGAAGGCGTGTGTGGGGCCGGAGCGTGGCTGGGCTAGTTGCACACGCCGGGCGGTGCTGCCAGGGGTGGCTGTCCCGCCTCCCTGGCTGGCAGCGCTCCCGCACACCCGCGCTCCCGGAGCTGGCACGCCGCGTCCCGCCCGAGCTGGCCATGCACCAGCACAGATGGGCAGGAGTGCTGGTGGCCAGGGCACATCACAGCCCCATGCTGCAAAACCTCACAAACAGCCTTGTCACTAACGAGAGCTGCTGCTGCTGAAGATTTTCTCTCATTATTTGCAGTTCATGGTGTTGGTAAGGTTACTTTTGAGCCAAGCAGTTTTTCAACAGTGTATGTTTATGTAGATCTCATTTAAAACAGTAGGTTGTCACATGCTTTATATTCATGGAAACTTCAGAGAACAGTTTTTAAAGCCCATGCAATCTGGATTTAATTTGCATTTTAATTAATATTTCAAATTAATTCCTTGGCCTCATTTATTTATTTATTTATTTGAGCCTTCAAGAGCAAAGACTATCAAAGTCTTGAAATTAGAAGGACTGGGATTTCTTTGAGTGCAGCTTTTATTTGGTTATATTGTCCAAGACACCTCTGACTAATTATTAATATTAAATGGAATTGGCCACTCTGTAGCTTAGACTCAATCTTGTCATTTGCTTTATGGCAGACGCTGCAGCAAACTCACTTTGCAAGAAAGAGGAAAAAGTATTCATATTATCTGTTAAGAGGGACACAGTTTAAAATGAAGTTTTAGATACATGAAATTAAAAAAAAATCTCAGCTTGTAGAAAGAATGAGTTTACATATAAATCTTGAGGAAACAATGGAGGCTGCATTTCAGGAAAACATTTAAACACATGCTTAGCTTTTTGTTGCACAAAGTGCTTAAACACATAATTCAGATTAGATGCTGCTTATCTTTCAGAAGTTAAACAAAACAAAGTAAAAATTAAGTTAAATTCTGTTCAAGCAATGAATGTTCCAAATATATTTGAAATTAATTGCAAGAAAGTGTAACCTTTCACCTATCCCAAATTGATTTGTTAGATGTTAACAGCATCTAATAATACTCCGGGTCAATAATGGGTTCTTTATAAAGGGAACATTAAAGTTATGTTGGTTGTCTCTATACCTGCTATAGATTGTGAAACAGTGGATAAGATGATGCATAGCATAGCTGCCTTCATGAATTCAGTGCAGAAATAATAGCACTGAACTCTAACTGTGCTTATTGCCTGAAAATTTCTAGGCAAACAAGCATGAAACTAGCAATGTAGGAAATTAACCTTACTACCTTCTCATCGGAGTCAAAGAAACTGAGGCAGGAGACAAAATATCTACTGTTTTCAAATGAGCAACCATCTAGCAGTAAAGCTGGAAGGAAGACATCCCTCAGTTCAGCACCAGTGAGCACATTCCTGGCAGAAAGTCAGTCCCTCTTCTTTGTCGGGGAGCTGCAGGGTGATGAACAAACAGCTGAGTCCTCATTGCAGTTGGGGTAGGAAGATCTGGGGGTACAAACAAGTGTCTTCTTTTCATGCAGATGGAAATTTCCAGCACTTATGGCTTTGCCAAATACACCAGGTGCCATGAAACATTTTCCTTGTTGTATCTGGGATTAGGATTTTAGTGAAGTTATTTTGTATTGTTTGGCTTTTTGACACCTTTGGCTTTCCACACTTAAATCTCTTTATGAAAACCACCAAACTTTAATCCATTTTCTGATTTCCAAAATGAATCCATAACCCTCTGCTTCAGTCTCTAGGCTGCATATTCTGAGAATGCCACAATGCAGATGTGTAACTTTTAGAATAATCCACCATAAATTGTTAGGGAATACATTCAAGTACCATAGACTTTGTTTTTGCAAAGCTGATTATACTCAACTCAGCTTTAAACTCTTTTCCTGACCAAAACAAACCAAAATTCTTCTCCAGAAGATTTAATTTGTTCATCTTTTTTTCATAGCCAAAGGATCAAGCTTGCTGTTCTGCATTCAGTATTCTCTGTTAAAATCTGCTGAGAACACTGGCAGGTAGCTGACTCTGCCAAGCACATCCCAACACCCTCAAAGTGTGAATACTTTCAGGGATGGTGACAAAGAACAGGACTCCAACTTATTTTTTATAATCAATTTTACCAACAAAGCACAAAATTCAGACCTTTGTAATTGGAAGAGATTCTGTATTATAAAAGAATTTAGGAAGAGATTATGGCAACAGGAGATTTTACCCTAAAATCAATTCAATTGTGCTGTGTTCATGCAAGGTTTCTCTCTTGCTTGCTTTCTTTTTCTTTCCCCCACGCCCCCTAGTCATCACTGTTACTCATTCCAGGTGATACTCACCAGAATCTTATAGAAATCTACCTTGAGAAAAAGCAGAATTAGTGAAAATGAGGAAACATGAACTGCTGCCTTGGAACAATGGGCAAAATATTTCCAGTAGTTACCGGCAGAAAACGCTGGGCAGGGCAGAGTGAGGTGGGAACTGTTTCAATTCGTGATGGTGCCTGGAGGCATTTCCAGCATGAAAACTCTTCTTTTCAACCTTATAATAAAAAACAAGAATTAGGAGGCAAAGGATTAGGATTTAAAGAGTCTAGACAGAGGAGAATTACATTTTTCACCAGCTTCTCCTTGGATCTTGAAGCTTTCAGCCTCTTTCTGTTTCTCCTGTCTGCATCTGTTAAATGGGAATCTGAAGGAACAGCCATTGCCTTTCTTACCACTTTATAGTCAGTTCTTTGGCATATTGCATTAAGTTAAAAACTCCCAACATCTTCACCCTCCAACCACATGGGGGTGGTGAAATTGAATCCAACCACAGTAATCAGAAAACACTTCCAAATTAGGACACTTTTAAACTTTGTGAAAATCACAAAGATGTTAAAGAATGCATTCACATGCACAAAAATATTTATGATTTCGTTAACGACACAGAATGAAATGTGTTCAGAACTTTTCCTGTGTTCTGAAAATAATCAGATTATTATCTGATGCTGAAATTGCACAAATAGATTCTTGGCAGGCAATTATATTTTCCCATACAGGTTTTTTTAATCTCCATGTTTCTCCAACATGTCATTCATTTTTCATATTCATTTATAGTTAAATGTAAACATAGTGCCATAAATTAATTCCATGTGTAGTTAATTTTTCTGATAAAATATGGATGAATGAACACATTGTCTTAATTAATTTCAATTAAGCGGCTTCGATTAGTTTTAAAATCCCAGTGAAGAGAGTATCCATGAGACATGCTTTCATTCAGGTCACATGTGGATGGAGGCATTGGATAAAGACCTACCACAAACACTGTCTGAATGACATCTAGGTTGTTTTAATCAGTCTGATAAATGTGACACAGAATGGTAGTTTAGTTTGTTTTAGAAGATATGATCATGCCAAATATGGTGAAAGGCAAGAAGACAGTGAAACATGGTATTTACAGAAAGATGGTGAGGAGGTCATAATTGCCTCCTAAGGAAGGAAGGACCAGACAACAGAGATATTTTAAAGCTGGACTTAGGCAAGCAAGAGAAGGACAGAAATATGGTTGATTAAGTTGTGTGCATGACTGTGAGTTGAAAAGTGACACAGTGTCAAAGATGAGTTTAAAATAAAGAATAATTATAATAAAAAAATAATTAATTTTAGAAGCTTACACTCACCTTAATATGGCAGCAACATAGCTTGAGAGTCATTCTTTCCCTTCTAGTTTCTGGATACATTTAGATATGTATTGTTAAATATGTACTGTTATATTAAATATATATTGCTATTGTAGTGCAATAAAAGTCTTACTGACTTTTGTGTTTGGAAATCTATTGTTACTGGAGCACAGTAGCCTTTAGACACACTTAGTGAATCCAACTTCATAGTGATAGGCACAGTATGATTATTAAGCCTGGGCATTTCAGAGATCTGGCATTATTTTTTGGTGAGTGTTGCAGTGAAATTATTGGTATTGATGTATTTTATTTTTTCCCCTCTAAATTGGGGAAAAGTGTTCATTCTATCTCTCCCTTTTCCCAGTTTTACTGATATGTTCTGTAGTGCCTTGATATTTGTGGGTGCAGTGTCACACAGCTGAAATTTGACAACTGCAGAGCGATTTGTAAAACAGTAAAATTGAAATTTAGGGGGTATAGTTAAAGACATAGAAAGATCACAGAGGCTGGAACAATTTCTATCTCATAAAGACTAATAATCATAATCAACCTGGTAATACTGGGACAAGTAACATTTGGAGTTCTGAAAGAAAATGAAGAAAAGGGTTCTTAAGCTATCAGGCTAGAGAAGACAAGATGAAAGTAGAAGAGAAATGTCCTGCTTTTCTTTCTTTATCTTTGTCTATTCAACTGATGGATGTTTTCTGGTACAAACAAATAGGATGATGCACCCTGTGCAAAGCTGTCGAATGCAAGAATAATTAAAGGTAATTTAAATAGTAAAATAACTAAT
This sequence comes from Ploceus nigricollis, assembly GCA_013399945.1. NCBI lineage: Eukaryota > Metazoa > Chordata > Aves > Passeriformes > Ploceidae > Ploceus > Ploceus nigricollis. The sequence continues at coordinate 431,584 of VXBC01005816.1, forward strand.
TAATGTCATTTACAAAGTGCTTAATCAACGTGCCTATGCAAATCAGCCATCTTCTCAGCAAACAGTTCCTGCAATTGCAAATGTTTCTCCCAGGATTTCACCAATTAAAGCTTAGTTGAAATAGGTCCCCTTGGGTACGTGGCTTCCTAGCACAGAGGGATAAAATGTTCTTCCTTTTGTGCTGCACCAGTTCTGAAGGATTACCATTGTGGGCTTTTTTCCTTTTAAATGCTTGAATTCCCTCCAAAAGATGACTCTGCAAATAATATAAATATTTTACTCATGTTAGTCTATTTTTTTTGTGTGAGCAAGTTCACTTCCAGTTTAAGAAGTTCCTTATCTCTTACAAATGAAACTAAACAAATTTTCTAGCAGGTGCCACTAACATTGCTGACCCTGTGCTGAGAAATGTTTGTTATGGTGGCATCTGAAATACATATTTGGGGGATTTTCTTAAAAAAACCCCAAAAATTTAAAGAGTGTCCAAGGAACTTTCTCATCAGGGCTAAACACTAACTGTCCTGAGGTCAGGGAGGGAGCGAAGAAGGAGTATTGAACTGAGGGTAGTCACAATTCAGCATTGTTCCTGCCTTCTGTCAGTGTTGTGGGCCAGGGAAACTCACCCAGTCCATTGTTACAATAGTGGCTTTATGTCATTGATTCTATCTGTAGACATAGTTGCTTTATTTCTATGATTACATTGTTATTAATAATTTGTTATTGTTAATTGTTATTATGAATTTAAGACCTGGCTACTGTGAAAACATGAGCTGTGCAAAAGAGGAGCTATTCCAACTTTGTTTTCCATGCGATGGAAGCACAGCAACATTCTCTTGTACAGCAGGCTGGCCAAAGCTTTGCTGCTTTAATTTCACTGATTTTGCCTCTGAAGTGCAGGCTCCTAATTATTATCCTTAAAGGGAGTGCTGCAGGAAGGATTCACTTTGGAGATGTCTTGCTTTATTGGCAAGGCAACTAAACCTGACAGTGAAGGCTGCCAAGAGGAGAGTGGTGTGATTTTACTGAGTAGGAAGGGATGACAGGAGGAGTCCACTGTGCATAATGTTGCCTGGGAAAGGCCATGAGAAAGTGATGCTCACATAAAGGAGAGGATTTGTGGTGAAAAGCAAGAGAAGATCAACAAGGAGGTGAAGGGCATGGAGTGGGGGTGAGGGTGGGGATGACACCACAGCAAGAGCAGTTATGAAAGAGAGGAGGCTGATCTGATTATGCAAAAGAGACTGCTCCAGTGCTTTTTTATTCTATTCTGTCTTAAAAATTACTGAAAAATCCATATGTGGGATTTTCTTCAGGCTACCAGCAAAAGCCTTAGCCAGCTTCATTTGTTTGCAGAAGTTGTACCATCTATTCTAGTCCAAATTCTATATCTGTTACCATATCTAACACCCAAAGAGAGTTGGGTGGTGGGAGAAGAGGAGGCAAAGATGTAAAAAAAAGACACAATTCTATGGATATAACAAGCATAAGATATAAAAGTGTGGTGAGTGAGTGAAGAGAGAAGGATTTTGGAAAAAGAATACTTAAAACCATGAAGAAGGGTGACCATTACTACTGTACACTATCAGGAAATTTTTCCAGGTAAAGGGCCACAAGTGAAAGTTCACCTAAACCATGCTAGTCTTCACAGCAGAAGAGAGAAATTAATCTATTTGGTCAAAAAGTAAGGTGTTTTGCTATTCTAGTTAATGCTTCATTAAAGAAATAATATTTCAGAAATCATCAAAGTCCTAAGAAGCTCTACCAAGTACTAAATGCTTTGTATTAAATGCACTTCAGTAAAATGAGAGCAGAATTTAAATGCAATGTGTATCAGCTTTCATGACTGTAATACCAGAGCAGATAAGGCTCTTACCCTTGCAACTCTTCTATTTCACAGCAGGGCAACTGAGGCATGGAGAGACAATGTCTTAGGTCTTTCAGATCTTAACTTCCCCTGAAAACAGCAGGTGTTAAATTCTGCAACACCTCAAAGAGACTGGTATTTAATGATTCATTGAAGATCACACAGTAGAAACCCATGAGAAAATAAAGACTTTAGGCTGGAAGCCTCAAGTCCTAGGTTACTACCTTAAACACTAGAGCTCAGGTCTCCTACTGAAGCTGGACTAAAGTTTCAGGTGTTGTGCCTGCTCTCAGTTTAGATTTTTCAACAAACATAATTTCTAAAGTGTAATTACAGGGGAAGAACCTTTGCTCTGTAGCATCAGTGGAATTCAATATCCTTTGATAGGATTGCTCATCTGTAACTGATGTCAAAATGTGGTTCTCTCTCAGATATATTTTACTTTGGCTTAATTAAAATGTTCCCCCACTATTGGCATAGAAGCAATTTTATACAAAACCATAAATGTGTGTATTTACTCATCTTGCAAAAATATGGATCAAACAGTCAGTAATGGTGATATAAATACATACTAAATTTTTTTTTGTTATAATAGAATACATGCATAAAAATTACTGGCATTTTCTGTAAAATAGGACAGTGAAGGGACTGAGAAACAGCTTGATAGAAAAGCAAATGCTCAGCAGGCAGTTTAAGAATGTAGGTATTTGTTCATTTTCATGTACGTTATAAAATATTCAGGCCAAGGAAACACATGTGAAATTTGGAAACTAGAGGACTGTCAGACAAGGTCCGGTAGTTTCAGCAAGAAGAAAATTGAAAAATTTTATAGAAAGAACCACATTATAATTAACTACTCAGAAGCTATGAGAAGAGACAATATTAGCCAAGCAAAATATTGCAAAGGAGTTAAAAGGAGAACTGATAATTCTGATGATGTGTTGACACTCAGTGCTTTGATTTGTTGGAACAGCATTAGCAGTTTCAGTCTTACTTATTTCCAGAACTGACCCATTCATTTTACAAAAACATCACTATTACAGCTAGAAAAGCTTCCCCTCCCCCTGCCCCAATTCCTTTAAAGTGTGAAAGGAAGTGGTTTTTTTTGGAGCTTTGCACTGGAAGCAGGATGAGAAGAGGCAGCAGCCATGAGCCAGGCCCTGGAACAATTTCTCAGTTTACATTACCGTGAACTCAGAGGGGCTGGCAAAGAGCTCCTGAAGGACAGGCTTTGTGCCCATGGGCCTAAATGTTACAATCTATTTCCACTGGAGAAATAGCAACCAACAATAAATATGCCAGAGGGCAGGGGGCTCTTTCATATATCCTAACTGGATTAGGAACCTTCTGAATTTTCATCAGGCTTGCAGTTATTTTGCTTGTTACATACTTTAGTAGAGTTTTCCCAATACCCTTCAGAGATGCTATTTCTCCTCTCCGGATGTTATCTTGAAATTATGACTAAGCAAGAAAAGTGCACAGGGAAAACCCACTTCTTCCTCTCTGAGTATTTTGTACAGTCAAATTCCCACTTAGGATTTTTGGAGCACTTTCAGACAGCTTGTTAGTTCTCACCACTGAAGTCTTTTGCAGCACTGAAGGCATCTTTCATTCTGTAGGATGGAGCAGAATGATGAGAACAGCTCTGCCAGCCTGGTCTGTTGTCTCAGGGGAGCAGGGGTGGGTGGGCTGATGACACTGCTTTGGGCAAGAGGAATGAGCCTCAGCTGCTGGATAGTAAACTGCAACTGAGGGGAGGGCAAAGTACATTTCCTTAACCAACAGCAGGATCTCAAGTGTGGAAGAGGGGAAAACTGTGTTTTCCCACCTGCTCTTCTGGTCCAAGATCACTGAGTTTTATGGAATAATGTTCTGAAGTCAACAGGGTCATTACCATATTGTTTTGAGTCTCCTGGTTCAGTGGCTTGTGCTGGCAAGGACGGCAGCCCCTGTACGTGGCTCCTCAGCTTTTGGGAAAAAAGCTTCTCCTGAGGGTGTTTCAATCAAGCAGCCTAAGCAGAGCTTCTCTCCAGCAGCAAGGCTGAGGGACTGCTGCCTCCTCACAGACCTCTGAACTGGGATAAGCTCCCCACAAACTCGTGGCAGATGCACCTTTCCATGGGACAGGGGGAAATAGGAATGTGGTGGTGGGGGATCTCTGCAGGGACAAGACATCTTCCTTGGTGGCTGCTCACTCTTTGCTTTTTTTCTGCTCCCTTAGTCTTGTGTATGGGGTTGTGGGGCTGAAGAAATATGTGAGGTTCCAGCACCAGAAACAGAAGGTCAGAGGGAGCTGAGCCACCAGGGAGCTTAAACTAACCACTTAAGGAAAGGAGATGTGATGCCCTTCAACCTTCTCCAGCTTTCTACGTAAAGCTGAGCAAAATAAATACTGATAATAACAACAGTAAACCCTCCATACTGAGAGTATTTCCTGGTTTGCAGTCTTCACAAGCAGAAATGCCCTTAAAGCCTCTTGGCTGAGATTTATTTAATCTCAGATTCTGATGTAAATTTGCACTTGGTGACCTGGCAGCAATCAAGGAAAAGAGGCGCTAACTGGGAAAAGATCCTGCTTCTCTTTGTTTAAACGTTCAACTTGGGCTGTGAAATTGCATTTGTAAGGGAGGAATAAACTCTGAAGCCCTTCAGCAGAAATGGATTTCACATATTTAGTGGATGCCTCAAGGCAATTTCTTTTCTTAATGGGATCAGAGCACAGCTTTAATTTTTCACATTTTATAAGGCTTTTCCTTGGAATTACTTTTTATGTGGTTCCTCTGTTAATGGATCCTTCACATTGAGGCATGAGTAGGAGAAAAAAATCTTTAGAGAAGAAAAAAGTAGAATCATACTGGGAAAAAGTCATGTAATAAATTGGAGATCAGAGGCAATAAAACTATCTGCTATATTTTTAGTTGATAAATGCTGGTCTCTCTCCTTTAGATTTTGAAGACATTAAAATATTAAGCCAAATCTTTGTTTTTTAAAGGAATGTTTTACTAATTCAATAGAGAGTCACAGGAATTAATTGGGCACAATATTAAATTGTCCCTGGGAACTCGGACAGTTCTGGTATGTTAAAATGTCATGTTCTTAGGCAGGAATAGTGACCTCACCTGAACAAAAAAGCACTGTCTTTGCTTAAAATAAGACAGAAAAAGATGAAACAGTCTTCAGAGAGTTTTAAGGTGTCTTCTTTCTAACATCAGAGCACTTAGGGTGGATAGCAAAGGCAGAGAAGGATAATTTTTGTTTTCTAAGGGGTTATGCACAGCAGTTGAATTTAATATAACCCGTGGAAAAAGTCCCTACTTATTACTGAAATCATTAGTCTTTCTGGGTTTTGCCACTGGCATTTTACAATACTGCTGCCATTTGATCTCAGAAGGTTTGTTTCTTTTAATGCAGCTGAGGGGTGATATTACAAATAACAAGAATATAGACAGCTCAGTTATAATAATGAGGGACATTTCTGAGATGCTTAATATGACAAACATACCTTTTGTTTTCCTTAGATCCTAATTTTCCTTTAAAAAAATAAAAATGTGCAGAAGAAGTCCCATTATTGATCTGGAATCCAAAAGAGTTAGTTTTGAGTCACTATAATTGGCAAAGGCTTTTACAGCTCATTAACTGCAAGATTATGTGGCACAATTCATTAAAATTCTGTTTCACTGAATGCATTTGTAAACACCTTCTGAGAAGTTTATCACTCTTTGCATAATGCTGAGCTTTTTTTCAGCAGATACATTTCTCTGCTGCTGTTTACTGATACAGGAGTCTGTAGTAAGTTATGGCAAAAAAGTCCTATCTTCTCACAGCAAAGGGAAGGAAAAGGAATTGTGTTGACTCTGAAGCGTTACAGATATTAATTAAACATTGCCATACTATTTCCATTAGACCACTGTATTTATTAAACCTCTCATTCCATTACTTCAGTGCACATTTTTTGCAAGAACAGTTTGAATTTAGTACAAGTATGAAACAAAATTTACAGGACAAGACATCTTTACTTTTTCTTTCTCTGCAGCAGGAGCAGAAGAGATCACTGCATCCTGGCCAGCAAAACCACAAATAATCTTTCTTCCCTTCTTGTCAGATGGATTTAAATTATTTTTCATCTAGAAGCATTTATCCAGGAGAATATCTAACCTATTCCTTGCAGCTCTATGAGTAAATAAGTATTGTACTCACAATACAAGCTGGGCAAGTGCTTGGGAAGATTATGAGAGATATAATTCAGTTTAGAGTAGAGAAGATTGAAGAGTAGAGAGGTCTCCCACTCCCCTTCTCATTTGAGCATCGAGGGTTCAAGTCATCACTGCTGAAAGCGTGAAACATTTAACCTTCATTACAGTTTAAATCTTTCAGGTAGGAGCAGAGCAGATGCTTGTGAATTGTGAATCCAAATGGGTATGGCTTGCCAAAGCACGGAGTAGGTGGTCTATCTATGGACAAATGAACCCTGAATTCCATTAATTATGTTGACTAAATTTTCCTTGACTACACAGTTAACCCAGCATGCTTGTTTCAGAAACTGTCATCTACTTTGTGGACAGATAAAGCTGTCAGATAGCCCTCTGAAGTTGGATCATGTTGTGGGTCTCCAGTCCTTCTGCTTTTCACCTGCCTGGATGCTTCTGCCATCACTGTAATTCTTTCTCACCCTTGGCTTTAATATATGTGTGATGCAAAGGTGGGATTTGTTCCCATATGAGACATGATTCACTATGGTGTTGCTCTGGTTTTATGGAGACAGAATATCACGTAATTTAGGGACTTAAAATGTACTCAACAGTAAGGAAGCAGGTGTAATGTGTAGAATCTAAGACAACAGCCCTGAGCCATTGCACCGGAATTTTTTATGCAATTATGGTAACACACCAGAAGAAAAGGCAGTACCTGGTACCTGTGCTTACTTTCACCAATTGTGTTTGAGGCTTGGCATTTTTATGTTGACAGTTTCACTGTTGAAAGCTTTAGTGCTGAGAAAGTCAGTTTAGCTAATTGATATAAAAATTATGCTTTTCTTACATACCTGCAGTATTTCTTTGATCCAGTACATGAAAACATACCAGTTGGGCTGTTGTCTGAACTCAGCTGTGGCACCAAGGTAGCTACTGAGATATAAATGTCTATTTTGTGTAGCTGGCACTACTGTCACACAAGTAACAAGACTTTGGTTTGTTCTGGTACATTTTGTGTTTTGAAAATAGCAGATGGTACAAACTCTTAAAAACAAATAACTGAATTTTCTATTTAATGTCATAAGAATACTTTTTTTCCTCCCCACATTAAACTGTACTCGGGGCAAGGACCATCCTTGCATTTGTAGATTCATTTTCTTTGAAGAAATTAAATATACATATTTGTGTGTGTGAGCATACGTGTCCATGTGTACACATTCATGTGTATGGGCCACATTAATAAATAAACACTGTTGCATGTGCATATCTGTTACACAGTTTAAGCAAAAAACTCTGGATATTTTTTTAAAGAAGCTGTCGGTGCTCAAGTCTGCTTACCTTGGTGTCCAAAGTTTCAAACAGACATGACTGAGTTGGTAGAACTAGCAGGGCTGTCAGAATATGTGAGCACAGCCTGCCTGAAAACTTAAAATGTCTGAGAAGACTGGCAAATCAAAGCACATGAATGGCAAATGGAAGACAAGTGCATCTTCTGGTTTCTTTTTTATCTCGGCTGCATGTTCCTCTCTTTCATGTTTGTTTGACTTGCTCCACAGGTTGGTGCAACTGTTATAATTAACTTGACTGAAGGGGTTTACTGCTAGCAGATTAAAATAACCTTTCCTTCTTTAAACTCCTCTCTTCTACTCTAAGGAAAGGGTGAATGATTCATGAAAACAAGAATCACCGGAGGAATGCAAAAGCAGCTAAACTGTAGGAATGAGGTGGACCCTGCCCTTGGGCTTTCTGCTCTCACACGGTTTATGCAGAAAGCCTGAGTTTAGAAAGCAGCACACCTGTGATTTTTTCCTCCCCACTTACAGAAAGCAAGTGATTAGGCAGGAGGAAGAAGGGGAAAACTCTTCACTCTCTTCTCTTCTACCAGCTGAAATCACAGGGCAATAAGGGGAGAAGCACATGCCAAAAATTGAAGGTCATACAGACTGATGCTGAAAAGCAGGTTGAGAAAATTATTTAGATTCCTAATCCCTTTGACATCACTTTTCAAGCTCTGTATTGTAAATTACTCTGTGCTGCAGTAAAGGGAAAGCTGAAGGAAAAGAGTCAACAAAGTTTTTACACTGGTCTTGTCTGATCTTTCATTGAACTTTGTGAAGACAGGATCCAGTCCAGACTGGGAAACACTATTTATCTGTCATTCAGTGCACTTACACACTTGCACTGTCAAACTGCAAGGAACCATAATCACACAGGTACAGTTATCTGAGAGTTTTCCTGGATAAATGCTACTTTTGTTCCACATGGAAAAAATATTGCCAAGTTTTTATTAGGTGCTGAGGCAGAAGGAATACTGCAAAAAATATTTTTTTTCCAAAATTAATAGAAAGGATTTAATTTCAAATTCATGGAAGAGGATGCAGAATCTTGTTGATAAAGCTAAACAAGAGTATGAATTCTGAATTTTGTCTTCTAGGATCATGGACACAGAGATCTAGAATTTCCTGTAGAAAATATTTTGTGATTTGATTATTTTTTCTAATGTTTTAAGTTACAGCATCTCAGGAAGATTATTATGTTGAAACATCTCATTTCCATTGGTATTTATTTTTCTCAAAATTGATGCACTATTGAAACAGCTCAGCTGTCATGCAGTATGAAAAAGGACTTTAGAGACAACAAAAAGCTTCACACTACAACACATCAACATGACATTTCTAAGTGAAATTCTTTTATTTTAAGTGTACATATTTCAAGCTCCAAATAATGCCTTGTTTTCATTTTGATGAAAGTGAAAATGACAGGAAAAAATCAATTTGTGGACAGCCTTACATTCTTAGGACTTTCTTACCACTGATGAGACTGAGGAAGCTGAGAGTTATCACAATGAAAATAAAAATACTGCTAGTGTAATTGCTACATATATATACTGCTTATTGTCTCAGACTCCTTGTTTGCCAGGAACTGAAGAGATGGTTGATAGAGCAGATTGAAATCCAGCTAGTTTTCCATTCACATTCACCTGAGATTTCATGGCTTCCACTCTAGCTCTCCATCAATGCTTGCTTGAAAGTTAAAAAATGTCAGGTTTTGCAAAAACACAGCTCAGAGGCGGGACCCTTGATGCTTGTAATTTTGAACTTGTCAAAGTAAATATGGTTTGTATTGTATTTATTTCCTGAAATCTGAGCAGACAAAATTCATTCCTTCTCAAGGGGACTTAAAGCAATTGGCCAATTGCTTTAGAAATGTGTCTTTTGAGAGTAGACAACTTTTATTTGTAGGGTTCTTCTCCTCATACTTTTTTATATACAGCTCCTATGCATAATTTTAGGGACTGATTCTCCTCTCCAAGAGCATTTTACACCTATATGTCTCCACTGCTGTAGAGGAGATGCTGCTATCAGCATCATCATGAGCTAAAAGGGTCCAGAGGATTTTGCCACATCGTTGGCAAAAGCAGCTTTGAACTACATCAGCTACATTGAATTTCATTGGTTGCATTTTCTTGCTTTCAAGAGCAGTCTCTGCTCTTGTAACTTGTCCTTACTTAATATTAAACAAGGCTGGGAATATATTTAGTTTGATTATAGAACACTGGAAACCTTCAAGAAGATCACTGGCCTGGTAAAAGGGTGGGGTGCATTCTGGACATTTCTGCCACTGCCTTAAATTTTCCAAAGTTGACTTCCCACACAGCAAGATCAAAGGCTATGGTGCCATATCCCAACTCCCTTCTTTATCTCCATATAGCCATTTACCATGTTTAGATATAGGGATTTGCAAAATAGATAAGAACAAGACTTCGGATCCAGCCATAACAACACTTCTGCTATTCTTGACTGAAAAATTTTCTTCTGGGCAAATACTGCATTTATGAGCTGGCAACAAGTTATCTTTTCCAATTCCCAGTGCTGAGGGAGCAAGACATGCACTTCCAGGCATAATAGTTAGGTGAGAGAATTATCTTGGATATGTGCCTGGTCTCACATAGTCAAAAGTTTTTCCACTTTATCTAAAATAATTAAAGGTTTACATAGTAGAGATTTTGTGCTGAAGTCTTCCATCGTCCCAGCAGAGCAAGGCAGCTATTAGACTATAGTGTCTCATTCCCTTAGTGAATATTAAATCATTAGAAATAGTTCCACTTGATATGAAATACTTAAATAACTCTTAGCTCAAAAAAGGAGAGAAAAAGAATCAATATTCCAATGCTGAACACTCTTCTGGAAAGCAGCAGAAACCAAATCTGGTTCTAGTGGGAAACCTATGGCAGAATCAGAAGCCTAACATGGGTTTCTGAGGGCACAAACTAGTAGCCTCAAAGGAGTTCAGTGCACTGATTTTATAGTCAACTTGGAAACAGGCTCATAACTGTGGGCTCCTGCCAAAAATTCAGAGTCACTGTGAAGACATTTATTTCTCTAAAAACACTTAATGAAATTTTTCTAAAGCTTCTGGAGTATCTTGTCTGGCTTGTAACTTGTTATTGGTGAGATAAGTCACAAGAGGTGACTTATAAATAAATTAGTTAAAAATATGGCATTTGGGCAGGAAAAGTGCGTTCTTATCAGAGTGATTATACTCTGCTTTATTTACAGTATGGACAGCAAACATTGAGTGTGCTATTTTTAAAATTCAGCTACACAACAGAAATCTTTATAAATCAAGTGGTTTTATATTCAAGTTGACATTATCATGAGCAAGAATGGATTTTCTCGGTTAGTTTAAGATTCTCGCTTCAAAGTCAACCATGTATTTAACACTTATCAACAAAATTAATGACCAGACACTGGTGGCCTCTGAGGGACCAAGTGGCACTGGTGGCAGTTTTTTCAGAGAAGAATCCCCATTAAATAATACCTAGTGTCTTCCTAGTTTAAATAAGAGGAGGATTTGAACCCTTTAAAACTAAAATAGGTCGATATTTAAGGTTTAAAACATTAAAATCCTTCATGTTTATGTCTGGACCCATACAGGCAAGACTGCCTGGGTGAAACACTCTTCTCAGAATGAGAAATTTCAGGGCTGATCCAAACTGAACAATCCAAACTGGGCTTAGTCTGGTGCAAAACCTGCTGTGGGAATAAATCTATCTTTTCCTAAACCGATGTAATTCCTTTTAACTCTTTAATCAGCTGGGAAAAAAAGACGAAGTACTAGTGCATTCCCCAGGTATGATGTTAAGTAACTACACTCATGTGGTTTAACAAGAGTGTCAAAAAGTATTTCCTGGCAGTGCACGTGTCTGCTCTGCTTTCCAATGCCAGGATAATGCTCTTTATTTTGGCACCCAGCACAAAGTTCCAGAGAAGTACATAGGGTACACAGAGAGGGTATGGTGCACTCTTGATATAACACATGGGCAAATACTGTTGGCACCACTGCCATCAGTGTTTTAGTGGGAAGATGGGATCCTGTTACTCCCAGCTATGGTAAATGGCTATCCCTAGAAAGGGGGGTAATGGCAGTGGCTGTGTGATCAGACCTCATCTCTGATTTGCCTTATAGGCAGAGTAGTGTCCTTATTGATACTATTACCACAATAGTGCAAAGCAGTTAAAAAATAATGGTTTTTTTCTTCATTTTCTCCAGGTCTGCAAACACATTCAGAAGAAAGCCTATGGACCTACTCTGCAGCTTTGTGGATATTCTTTCTGCAAGAGGTTTAACATGAAACAAATATTCATTAGACTCTTGGAATCAGGTGTAAGAATTTATTGCCCTAGCCCATGTTGGAGTTTGCTACTCTTGTGACAGATGCAGCAGAAGGGAATTTACACCTGTGCTTCAGCTGTTCAGTTTGCAGTCTACTGTCTTAACACAAACTCACACATTCATCAGCAGGTTAAACTGAGATGCCAGGATGAAAACTGGAGCAGCTGAAATGCAAACACATGCTCTCTTCCTGAAAACACAGTTTTTTTCTGCTCTCAGCCCTGCCAAAGAATTTCATCAGTCCTTTCCAATTCCCACAATTTCCTACTGGCTTCCTGGTTTTGGGGAAATGGAGTTGAATGCAGTGCTTGAAAACTGCACCCAAGTTTTACTAAGAGACATTATTTTTCCTTGAAAGACTTAAAACAACCTCCCTTTTCTCAGAGCTAGATTCTACCTGATCATGGTGGGGGGCTCACCTAGTAAATGATTAAATAAAAAGGAAAATCTTAAGCAATAGATTTGGATTCCCTTCCCTCCCCAGTGCACTGATTTTTTTAAGATGCAGTTCCAAGAGAAACAAACCTCTTTGTGGAACAGGAGTTGAACCTGTAACACTCCAGCACTATGGTCAGGGCTATTTCTGGTTCCTGCAGGCAGTGCAAAATTGAAGGATGACAGCCAGTTTCTAGGCTGCCTTGGCCATGATCAGGTTTTCAAGGTGGTCAAGACAGAAGTGTCCCAACAAGGCTTTTAACTGATTTTGCAGAACATTTTTGGCCTGGAAAGACCCCAGGTTACCAAAGAATATTCTTTGGAATACTCTTGTGCAATACTAGAGAGGAAAAGAAGAAAACTACAAAGAAGGAAAGAATTGCATTATGTTTTACATTAGTTTTATCTGCTCAGGCTCCACAGCTTCTTTAAAGCTACTGTAGGACAATTTGATGGAAGATACCAGGCTTTTCCCAACCATCCCCAGAGCATCCAAATCCCACTGTAAATTCAGTAAGTTGCAAACCTTTAGCAAACTCTCTCTGAAGTATACAATGAAACATATAATGAAAATTAAATGGACAGTAGCCAGCAAGTACAAAAGCAATCTGTCACTGTAAGATATTTCTGCACAAACCTAAAATGTTGCACACAAAAGGTGTACTATCAGTCAAAAGCAGAGGAGCTTGAATGTAAAGCAGCCCTAAGCTTCTTTGTACTATGGGTCTTTAATTAGACCTAACAAATGAATATGAATCTGGAGGAGGAGAATTGGCAGGAGACCACTGCTGACGACACTCTTCACAATGAACAGAGGTGTTTTGACTCTAAAGTGCAGATAAAAGCAAATGTGTGTCCTTTGTTTCTATAATAGGATGCAACATGCATTACACAGACAAGAAAAAAGAAAAAAAAGATCAATGTCTGAGACTTTCAAGGCTCAATTTCTAGAGGGCACAAGGTACAAATGAAAAAGTTCATAGGAGACAATGATCCAACACTTAGCCCCAAGTCTGTTTTCTTTACAATTAGAAAACACTGTTTCAAGAAACAATACAAAAGAGCCCACACACAGAAATGAGGGGATACATGAAAACATAGGAGACTGGGAGGATTAATATTAATTTTGTTCTAGTTTTACATTCATGCTGGCATCTTTTCCTAAAGACCTCAGTCCCTGAAGGAAGGCTGCCTAGAACTTGGTAGCAGACTCTTTTTACATCAGCAAGAGGAGTCTGATGTTTCAAAACACGTGAGATGGTCACATTACAATTATTTGCTCAAGGGGCGTGGAAGATGACATTTTGAACTCTGGTTGCAACAGACTCCAGGAAACTGAGGACACCCCTGACTAGCTGGGACTGGGATGTGACTTTGAGTAGGAAAGCAGCATTGCTCCCATTTATGGCATCTACAACACCTTGAGTTTCTGCTCTCCTAGCATGTTTGATTCCCTGCAAGAAATCCTGTCATGGAGGGAATGTGGGTTCTTTGGGGGAAGATCCTGTTGAACCACAACTTCTCTAGCCTCTAAGGGAGAAGAAAGCTTCAAGAGGTAGCAACTAAAAAATGAGGCTTGATGAATTTTCTAGCAACTTGTGAGTTTCTTGAACCAGGAGTGAGACAGCAGTATAATTTGCCTTTCAAACTCTTTATTACTGTAAATCATTAAAAAAGCTTGTGTTCTTTGTTAGAACTTCAAATATGGTTGAATTTTGTTTTAAAACATGGTGCTATGTCATCCTGAATGTATAGGCTTAATATAAAATAATCATGGTATGAATTTCTCCAGCTTTCACTGTGAATTTTAATAACAGTGACAGACTTTAGGCCTTACGAATGTGTTGGTCAAGCTATTACATCTAGTGTCTTCTATAGCTGATCTGATTTGTCCCAGATGAACAACATGTTTAAGGAGCAAGATTCTTTATTTTCAGTATTTTATTTGAAATTCAAATGAGTTCTTAATTGATAGATCTTTGAAATAAAATAGTTTCTTAGTAGCCTTGAAGATTCTGTATTTCAAAGCTGTAAGGAAAACTTTTGTTAAGAGATGAAATTCTTACTCCCCAAAAGGTAAATAAAAATTAGGTTTTAGCCTATTTTCTTTGAGGGGGGTTAGGAGATTGTGGAAACATAACTTTTCCCCTCTGACTTCACAAATGTATTTGGAAGGTGTTGTGGAAATGAATGCAAGTCATGGCTTATTGTGGTTAGGAAATTTATTTATCTATTCCAAAACCAAGATCTGCTCAGTTCATCTCACTTTAACCTGGCTGACTGAAGTTACAGCTCTTGCTCAGAACAATTACTTCAAGACTTTTGGATCTCAATTTAGGCACAGACCAAAAAAAAAAGACCTGACTTCAGTGAGTCTTAGAACAAAACAGGGCCCTGGGAAGCATGAAGAGTATGTGAAGATGAAAAAACCTTCCACACTAAAAGTGAATATTGCTTTTGTGCATCTTCAAGGGATTCAGTTCCAGATAGAGGAACACTTGAGAAGTTACTCCTTTCTTTTTACTTACATGAACTCAGTACTCCTGCTGGCCATTTCGCAGACTTTCATGTCTGCTGTGAGATGTTAAGAGAAAAGGGAAGGGGAGGACCAATCACTTTAAAAATACAAAAGTTATGGACTGCTCAAAGTGCAAGAGCCATGTGTTCCTTGAAAATCAGTGGGGCTCAGGAAGGAGCCAGTCAGCTCCCTGGGTAGGCCTGGGGTTGACAGAGTTTCTGTTTGATGAGAGGAATGTGATGGAAAGACAAAGAACATGAGATGCAGAAACTGAGGCAGTAGCACAGATCTGGAGAGCCCTGAAGTATGGCCAATTGTCTCCTGGGTTATTTGACTTGTGACAGGAGCACCAACATTAAAAAGTACCTCAAGGAAATATTCATAGAGGGAGAATGCAAGAATGAGTGTTTTAGCTGATTTTCCTTTCAATGTATATAAAATGGAGAGAGAAAGCAGTTAAAGAAGTAGAAGCTGTAGACTTTGAGGAAAAACTAAAATTAAATTTTTTATACATGGCACTTGAAGGAAAAAATACTAATTCTAAATATGTCATGACCTAAGCTATAGTTGGCTGTGCTGCTGGATGAATGCAGCCTGTTGGCTGCCTCTGGTACCACATAGGCTGTGGGTCCACCTGCAAGACACTTATCTGTCTCTGTTGAGCTTTTGGGATCCTGGAGTGAGCTCTCTGTGCCTTCACATATCTATATCCTCTCATCAGTTAAAGAAAGGCCTTGCTGAAAACAGCCGGAAAAGTATGCTACCCTTCTGTGCTCATCTTCAACAGAAATGAAGAAAACTATGGTTTAACCCCGTCTAAAATGTTTCACCATACGTGAATGACAAGAGATCTATGGGAAATCCTCTTTATAAAAGCTGATTGGACATCACTTTAGACAGCTGATATAAAGAGGGTTTGTAGAAAGACAACCATACAGGAACAAATGTCAACATAGAGAGAAAGCTCTTGCTGGCGCCAATGAGCTCTTTTGAGCAGAGACAGGTCAAATAAAAATATCTAATTCAGATCTCATGTGACACCCAGCTCTCTTCCTGTATCCTGAAAGATCAAGCTCATTTCTGGAGGCAGTGTCATCCTCCTCTGCACCCGAAGACAGAGGTGAGAAACAGGACCCAAGCACGGTTTCACAGCACATTAGTCAAGGTGATGCCACCCCTCAAGAGGAGAGAGGAACTCCAGCAGGTCACAGCAGTGTCAGCCAGTGCTGCCATCAGCCACGCCCCAGCAGGGGAAATGGTGCTGCCTAGCCATCTGCAAAGGGCAAAGGCAAGTGGGGATGGATGTTTCACTTGTCAGATGCGTGGCAGAGTGGGAATAAAGGTGTGGCAGTTATGAGGGAATTTCAAAATTCCACAGCCATTGATTTCACGGGAAAAAAAAAGAAGAATGAATACAAATGAAAATGCCTCTGGTTTATAGTTGTTCCCTCTCTTTTGCTGGCCAGCAGTGGAGCTCAGTGAGAAAATAAGATCTTCCTGTTACCATTTTCTGCCTCAAAATGAGAAGGTGTCTCAGAGTGCCTCAAATGTGCATCACAGCAGCAGTGATAGCATCCAGTGTACTCATTTATAACCAATGGGAGGAAGCAGAGAGATAAGAACAAGCTCTAATATTTTATTACCCTTTCCAGTCTGATTAATCCAATTTAATCTGATGAATGTAAAGAAAGAAAATAGCGATTCTTTGTACACTTCTACATTTCATTACAAGCACCTAATGAATGTTAATAAATTAATTTTCAGACACCTTTTCTGAAGCAAAGTATTTTTGCACCTGACCTGCTTACACTGAGAAAGGGAGGAGTAAACAACTAAATACTGAAGGTCTTGCACATTAATCATATATATATATATAATTCATTTTGCAGGCAGCTTAAAAGATTCAACAGTTAAGCTTTTGTCAGAAATCATGGAAATTGAAATCATGGAAAGAAATCTGTCTCCTAGTCCTTTAAATGCAAGAATAAACTTTACCTAACTGCATTATACTATCCTGCATCCAGTTTCAGAAAGTATAAGTAGAGGGTTTTTCCCTCTGATATTTTGAAATTTCTAATTAGTGTTATATTCTACATTAAAGGGACACTTATAAATTAATGTGCCTAGAAATATTAGTATTTATAAAATAAGCCTAATGGAAAATTGCTAGATTTAGTGTAGGAAAACTGTGGCATAAAATCTTAATTCGTTCACATGCTTCTTGGGTGTGGCTAGTATATACATACATACATATATAAATGTATGTGTACTTACCATGCTGGAACTTGGGATGACATCTGACTAACTGAATCTCCTTCTTTTTATATTTTGCTCATCTGTTGGTTAAGATACAAATGCACAAAATACCATACACACCTGGATTGAATTACTTATAGAAATAGTATACAGAGGTGACAGTTAAAGAATTTTAAACTAACGAAAATAATTAATAACTTCAAAAACCTGCAGTAAACATATTCCCCTAATTAACAGATTAAGCCAAGTGTTCTTATATAACTACAAAGCTCTGGAGATATAATGTAATTTCATGCTAGCTTCTCTTGCACTGCTTATTGCTTTAAAGTAACTGTATCACTGAAAGTATTTAAGAGAGCAATTGCTCTTGGGGATGTAAAAATCCTTAGATGTTTGCATCTAAATAAACTGGGTAGCCCCATTAAAATAGAGATAAAGGCACATTATCAAACAAGTGGTAATTAGAGCTGTTATACTTTCTGCATGAACAACCCCCCAAAAAAGTATTAATTAGTGATTAATATCACCTGAGATTAAGCTGAGCCAATATTAAATTTAAGTACTCAAGTTCATTTAATAGCTTAGACTGGTGCAAAAATTTATGGACAGGCACTCTAATGATTTTGCACCAGTGAGATGTGGTTTATCTATTTTAAACCAGTGGGCTACATTTTATTGCTTTATTGCTATTCTCAATAGAGAATTAGAATGGAACAGATTTATGGTTCTAGAAAGATTATTAGGCCTCATTTCACTCTTGTTTAGGCCCAGTTTTAGGAAAACAGAGCCAAGTCCACAAGGACTCAGCAATGCTCGGGATCTTCGTAGCGTTCCCTTTCTGCATTGACACAGCTGGTGGGGCCCAGGTCACCGGCTGTGGGAGCCATAGAGAGCTTTTGGATGGCTGGAAGCTGTTCCTAAAATCACAGTTGTCTTGTTTGTTTCCTACTACTTGTTAAAATATTTTGCTTCAGATTGTCCAGCTTTTCTTGGCAAAAACACTAGACTGAAAAAGTATATTATACTTGCATGAGTCACGCCATCCCCGGTTCTCCACTCATAAAACAATTGCTGAAGATCAGAGGGAATTATCTGAGCTGGCAGTGACTGGTTGCTGATGGCCATGTTTTCCAGTGCTGGTTATTCTTGTTAGCAATAGTTGAACTATGAATATCTTCCCAGTTTGAAGACTCCAGTATTTTGATCAGGGAAATAAATCTGGCAAAGCATCTGCATGGATTTTTGCTGATCCCCAGTGCTTCCTTCATCCAGCTTGGACCACACCTTACTGGCCATCTCCCTTCCCAGCTTCTGGGTGTCTTCCTGGAGCCAGAGGAAGAAGGAACGTGAAAACATACAACAGCCAGGCCAGAAATGTCCCAGCGGTGCACACCGCCACTTCTGCTCGCTGGAGTCAGCCCTGGATTAAGGACTGCAGAGAAAGCAACTATTTGGTTCCATGTCCGGGTTTATTTAATCTACAGTTTTCTTCAACTCCACTATTCCCATGATGAGGGCCCTTGGCTACCTCATCTCTGGGCACTGATCCAGGAATGTTTTTGCTGCTTGGGGCACAGATTGCCCGTAATGCTCAAGGGCAGGAGTAGCCTCAAGACCACAATGTCATCTGACCTATGGAGGAAGATGGAAATCCGTGCTGTGACTGTGTGGATTATTTTCTTGTGCTGAAACAACATTACGCAATAAATCTGAAACTTGGTGTATTTAATTTTGTCTGACAATCCTTGAAGTCCATTCAGTCAAAAGAGCTCTGAGATGGTTCAGCTCATATCTGAATCTCTCCTCCTTAGGCAGCAGTATCACAGTAACACAATTAAAAGAGCTGTCCTGGCTCTTTGCTGAAATAGAAATGAGACCAGCTAAATTGCAAATTGGGCCCTAATGGTGCAGAATTTGTGACTAATACAGATGAGGCTTTGCCTGTAAGTCATTACTGCTCCTAATTCTTAGAGAAGACATGACCATTACTATTTCTGCTGGAAACTGCCACTCAGGTGTTACAGAAAGACTGTCCACCACAGCCAACACATCGTGTATGTGTTGTGTCACCTGACAAAGTGATCTCCTCAAAGGAAAAGCACTGCTGGCTGTGCACACTCACCTCCCTCTCCCCTTGGCACTTGTGAGCTCCTAACATGAACACAGGAGGCTTTCAGGAGGGCATGGGGCCATGCAGACAGATGGGCAGGGGGAGTGACATGCCAGAGAAATGGGATGTGTTTCAAGGGTTGACTAACTAGGCCTAAATACTCATCCAGGGATGTCAGAACAGCAGTTTGGTCTGGATGCCTGCACAGAAGATCAAAGGAATACCCTTTTGCTTCCCACTGCAGCTCACGATATGAGGAATTAGGTACTTAGCATTTATATAGTGTTTATATGATCAAAGCGCTGTCCTGACATTACCTAATTAAACAGTACAGCACCCTTCTGAGACAAGTATGGCCTTCAATTCACTGATGGGACAACAGATGGGGAAAATTGTGTGTTTTGGCCACCAGTGCTTCTGCCAGGACCTCCTATCTCCCTTCCCTCTGCTTATTTCTCTAAGCCCATCTATGCAAACGGCACTGTGTGCTAGGCTGTAGTTGCCGAAGGGGAAATTTTGTTTCAAGGGACTTGTTTCTTTGCAAGTTGATTTCCATTGCATGTAAGAAACATTTGTTGACCTCAATGAAAGAAAGTTTCCCTGAAATCTCTGGCCATCCCTTGCCTCCTGTGGTGTGCAGGTTTGTGTGTGATCACCACATGACAGGCACTGATCTTCTTCCACACTCAGTTTACAGTAAAAGCTAATGTGTTGCTCTGAACATTTCTCCCTCTTTGTTACTGCAGTGCTGAACAACTCAGTACACTTGTACACTATTTGGGTACAGAAAGACATGAAAACAATTTTTAATGGAAAATGTTCCTTTTTTGGGGGTGGGGAACTCTGGAGCCAAATGTGCAATCTGCTTGTTGGGGTGTCTCATTGAGACACCTGGCTGAGCTGACAGAATTGTTCATGCTGCAAACCCACAGAGGGGGAATCTCTGCTTCCACAAAGCTGTTCACTGGTGATGCTGCCAGAGCTGTGCTGATGACATCACATGTGAGGACCAGGGATGTGCTAGGACAGACCCCTACATGGAGCTAGGCTGGGATGGAAAGCACTGGGAGTGCCCAGGGCTCCTGCAGCGTCCTGTTCAACAACCATCCTCTGTGCTGGCCCCAAGCACATCTGAAGCCTTCACAGCAAGGACATTTCCATGTATTACTCCACCTCCTTGGGAGTGTCTTATAACCTAACAGTTCTTTAGAAGAAAGTATTTGAGGGGAATTTCTGTCTCCCTGGTATTTTGGTCTATCAGCACAAGAAAGCAGCTGCAAGACAAAAAGTGCACAAACTTCTCAGAAACTACTCCTTCCACCCCCAGACTCCTTCCTATGGAGTAAGTGAGCACAGACTGGTCTTTAATGTGGGAGTTTAATTATCAATATTTAGCTAGGAAGTTTGATGAATATTATATTTATTATGTAAGTATGGAAAAGCACTTCAGTCCCTGTATTTAACTTATCACTTTTAATGCAGCAGAAATAAGAAAGCCTCCTCTAACACTCTGTTCTTTTCTTTAACAGGCAAACTATAATGTTCTTTGCTCTCATGCTGCTTCATTTTCAAACACAGCACATGTAAACAAATTTGGCAATAAATTATGCAAAAGGGTAATAGCAACAAATATTTCAGAGAGCTAACTGGCAAGTTTATTCTCTGAATATGAATGACAAATAATTGCTTTATTTGCCTAAAGGAGCTCGTATGTATATTTAAAATGCTTGGCATTCCACTCCTCTTCAGCACAATGACAAAATTCTCTGCACTGTCAGTGGGTCTCAGATTTTATCTATGGATATAATAAATTAGCTGTATTTATAATTTTTATCCCCTGAATGAATTAATAGTAATTGATCTTTACCTTCTATGTGATATAAATCTTATGTTGATGAGAAATGGCTCAGGTTTTTCTGCTATAAAATCTCATAGAAGACTTCTGCATCCCATGTTGGACTGCTAATTTCTCAGCATTATGTAATGTGAGACCCTGAAATATGAAGATTTTTTTTTCTGAAACTCCTTAAGTTTTAATTACTTACAATGCCGCCACTAGAACACTCAAAACCCAAAAAAACCCCAAAAAAACCAAAAAAACAAAACCAAAAAAACACCCAAACCAAACCCAGGTTTATTTCCCATGAGAAACTATTTGTCCCTTCTCTCATCCACAAGATGTATCTGCAGATGGACTGTAGAGACATCATGAGGTGCTGCTGTGGGATGGGTCTGTGGTAGGGATTTGTTCACTGTCTCCCATCCTGAGATTTGCACCTCACTTAGCTGGAAGAAGCAGCTGCTGTTCAGCCCCACTTACAGCCTGGGTTGGAGAAAAGCCAGGGATCCATCTTTGGCTGCTGCTCTACACTATGAGCAACTTAACTCCCTGTTGCACTAAAGGTCAGCAGACACATTATCAGAGCTGAACAGACTCTCAGCCTGGGGCTCAGGTTTTATTCCCTCTTTCTGACACACACAGGCCATGTGATGCCATCAAAGAAAAAAAACATCATCCCTTCAAAACCTTTTTCTTCACCCAACAGAATTTCCTTTGGATGAAGCGCCGATGCATGTACAGAGTAACTGACCCGCTCTTATTGGTTAGTGGCAGCAAAACAAATCTACTGCTTATTACCCAATCAGTGAGCTTAAAGGACCCATTTCAGCTCGCTGAATAACCATAATTTCTTGCAAGTAAATGAATTGACATCAATATCTCTCCACAAATGGAAGGACTGGATGTATGGAGGAAGAAAAATTAAATACGGATGATTGTGGTTTTTTGGTTCTTGCTGCTGGGAAGGACTCCCTCTGTTCAAAGTCCACAATCATATTTTGATGGGTTCTTTAAACAGTTATCAGTGAAATGCATAGGAACTGCAGCTGCAGGCTCACTTTATGGTGCACTAACAATAAGTAGGTGTGGTGACTCTACCACAGGAGGAAAAGTCCTATAGTTCAACATGAACGAAGAGTACAAAAATATGCTTATTTGTTTGAGGAATGGAGGTACTTCATGGATGAGCGCAAGGCTTGAAGAAAAGTCAACAAACTGAACAGATGTGCATACAAAAGTGGCATTTTCCAAAAGTCATGCTACAGCAGGTATGAGATACCTTCAAAAATTTTCTTGAGACAAATTTCATAGACAGGGGAATGGCATGGGAGGGCACAGATTTGCCTCCAGATGAGATTGTCATAAGAAATGGCACAGTTGCAATGTACTGCTTTTTATAGGAACTTGCTGTATAAAAGCCACTTTGCATAGAAGCTTATCAATTTGTGTTCCTTCTGTTGCATGTAGAGGAAAAACTTTTAGAAAGTGCTTAACAGTTGTTTTGACAGAAGAGGTAGGGAAGAAAGAGTTTGAATAAAATCCAGAGAGCATATGAATAAAAAACCCCTCTCACTGGACATGAGAGGTTCTGGTTTCAATTCCTGAGCTTGAAGAACCAGAAAACCTCTCTACCATCTTCAGCTTGGGGGAAGGAAGGTGAAAGACTGCAGTCTCCTGCTTATTCTGGGTTCAGTACCCAAATTTTCATTCAGAGTTTTCCTAGTGAACCAAAGAAACATTCCCAACATGGAAATGCTTTTTATATTGCTAGATTTCCATTAACATGATGATTTTGAACGGGTGCTGTGCTGCAGCAAAAGCATTTGCTGGAACATCCCCAGTGAACACCACTGATTAGCTGGCAAAACACCAAGCTTGCTTTTTAAGAGAAGAACTTACTGATTAATACATAATTTTACTGTTAAAAAAAAAAAAAAATTTCCCCTCAAAAGAGTTGCATTCTGTACTTCAGTTCCTACCATGCTGAAGTTGTAAACTTCAAGTGGCAGCATTCTGCTTGCTTTCATATAATTTCACTTCTGAAGGATAAGAGACTTTCAGATAACATTTTGCTCATCTGTAACTGAAACAAAGGAGCTATAGCAATAGTTGGCCAAGGAAGGATGTCACTTGCTTCAGGGATTGCGAGTAGCCAGGATATCCAAGTGTCTTATTCTTCAGAGACTGGAAGAATTCCTCTTGTTGCTGAGCAGTTTTATGTCCACTAACTTAATGACATTCCTTTCACTTTTTTTTTAAACTCCAGGTTACAGTGACCACTAGCTCAGTCCAGGAGCATAATGTATATACAGGGGGAACACAAAGTTACTTGTGGCAGCTTTAAAGCTGAGAGATGTTCCATTCTGTCTGCAAGTGCTTCAAATTCCCATAGAGGCTCTTTGAAAGAGCCTTAACTATTTTTCGTATTTTTTATAAACAAAAAGAGAAAATCCTTCGGAGATGACTGTAGGAAATATCAAGGCAGAGTTATTTCTGTGAAGGACCAGGAAAAAGTTTCCCTGCATAAACTAAGAGGAAAATAGTTTTGCAACTCAAACCATGTATCAGAGATATTCACCAGTATACAGGACACTTGTTTGTAGCTAAGGCATAATGCAACCTGGCATTCTGTGGCCAGAAAAAAAATCAAAGAGAAGAGTAGAGAGGCAGAAGAACCATTTACCTTTTAAACTCAACTCCAGAACTGCATGCTTAACATGAGCACTCCCTCCACTCCAATCCTTAATACTCCCTGTTCCTTTTCTCTTTTTATAGACCCTGCTCTGAATCTTGACCTAGAAACCTGGTATTCATAGAAAATGAAGGAAACCTCACAAGTTTCCTCAACTGCTCCTGCCCTCCCACACTGCCAATCTTCCAGCCCACCCAGCAGCCCCCACAGGCTGTCATTCTCTAACACTATGCTGTTGCTCCAGCTGCACTCTTTTGTGGCAGTGGCTTTGTGCCTGCAGCTGGTTTCACACCTGGGGGCAGTAATGAACTGCTTCTGGCACACTCTGCTGAAGTGGGAAGATGTTATTAACTCATATTATAGGTGAGGAACAGCTTGAGGGACTTAAACTCAGCTGCCCCAAAGTATGTAGGCATTTTGTATACAGCACAGTAAGGCACTTTGCACTTTTAAGGACTTGAGCTTAGTCATTTGTGAAAAATTGTAAGCTGTTATGTGACAAAAGAGAATCTGTGTCTGTTCTCCACACCGAGGAGAATTTTTAAAATCATTTGAGTCCTTCAAGACTTGTGTTCTTAGGCTGACTATAAGGTTGAGTAACACAGAAAAAGTGGACACAGTAATTGAATTTGCAATAACATTTCTCCTATAAATGAGGTCAGATGGGTTTCAAATAAGGGTGGCCTTGCAAATTATGAGGAACTTTAGGAACTCAGCTACTTCTGAAGGAACCAGGCTTATGCAAGGTCAAAATAATTCTCAGAGTCCCAATCCCAAAAATTTTTTTCCAGCCTAAGTTGTTGCAACACGTTACAGAGAGGCAAGGGAGGCAGGGAACTACACTTTGCCTATGGAGAGAAACAAAGCAACTATTTGAAGGTCACTGCTTATTAGAGCAATTGGCTGAACATTAAATCAGCAGGGTGTTAATATCCAAAGATTTTGGCTCCAGTCCTATAAAGTCCTTTTGCCAACTCCAGACAGGTTTTCTGTACCTGCAACTTGTTGCTTCCTTCCTGTTATTTCTTTGCAAGGGAGCTAAAAATGTGAAGGACTTTGCTGAGCCAACATTTAGTTTCTGGACAGGCCTGATTTTTGCAGAAGTTCATATTGAAGACACATCCAGGGTTCTTCCATTGTCAGCTCCTCCACAGATGATACTTATGCCCATCTTGGAGATCTGCCTTATGGACTGGCTGTCAGATACAATGTCTTCAGTCCAAAGTCACTTTTCCCCAGAATCTACTCTATTAAAAAAAACCAAACACAAACCAAACAATTTGTCATAGTTATTACTGGTAGTAATAAACACTGCCTCACTCCGGACTGGCTCTTGATCTAGGTGGAAGAGCAAAAAGGTCCACCATGTATTTTTTTGTGCTCTTCACCAGGAGAGATCTGGAAAGGGAAGCTCCCATCACTCAGTCCTGAAGATTCTTTTTGTGTGTCCAAACAGCTGAGACAGACAGAAATGTCAATGCTTGTGTAAGGTGACGTGAGAGAAGCATGACCAGACCTGGGATACTTGGCTGTCAAGTTCCACAGGATAATACCAGCAAGCACAATTCTAATTTTTATTGGGTTTTTATAACCTCAGCTGCCAACCCCACATTTATCTCTCCTTCTTAATTTCCTCTATTAGGAAAGCTACCCAAACAAGGTTACCCAAAGTCTTGCCCTACCAAGGAGTTTTCTGATCCTGTAGGAGTAAGTCATAGAAGACTGCCCTTCATCCTCATCTGTCCTGGCTCTCTCCTGTAGCTGCCAGAAATTGCAGCTGTTATCATGGCTCTGCTACTATTAGTATTTTCCCTGTGTCCCACCACTCACATGTGGATCTGCTGCCTGGGACTCTGAGCACACACTGAAGGACAGTCACTGTTCTAAACCACTTGTGGTCCACGTAGATGAGACATGCCGGGGGTGAAAATCAACTCTAATTTAACAGAGGAACCATATGGCAAAATCACCATTTAAAGATGTTCGGTGCTTTACCAAATCATTCAAGCAGTTCAGATTTTAAGAAAAACTAAGCAGTTAATTCCTCAAAGGCTCCTCTGATGATGGATGGATATGCATGTGCATTATGTGGAACATGTGAAATCACAATCGACTGTCTTAAAAGCTAAACCAAAGCTGCCTAAGGACTAGACAGAGGACTACCAACAGAAATTAATCCTGCTTCCCAAATCTTCAGCTGGTGCTCTCTTTGTTTTGCTGGTAAATGATAACAGCAACAGCAAATTTGATCAATAGAAAGAAGTGATTTTTGGTTATTCTTCTCTAATAGTTTTCATCTTGGTGCTTTTAGCAAAGAAAAAAGAAAATAGTAATCTGATATCACGGGAAATACAATATTTGCCATGAAAAATTTCATGAAGTTTTCCCCATGTCATTCTAGTATTTAATACCAGTTTGGCACTGAGGCTTTCACTTTGGCTCAACTTAGATTTGAGCTGTAGTTCAGGCATAATATAGTTTCCAACTGTGATAATTTCAACTCCTGTAAAAAAAAATATATATGAAAAAAGTTTATTTTTAGGCATCCACTTGCCTCTAAAATTGTTTTAGATGACAACTACTGTAGGACATGACTGCTAAGGTATCTGCAAACATTTTACTGCCTGTCAGGCTAACTTGCTTTAACCATCTCAGGAGAGCAGCTTGAATTCTAATGAAGAGTAATAGGAACACGATGAAAATGCTTGTAGAATTGATAAGCCTTTCACAGGCAAACAAGTTAACTTTTGTCTTTGGTAGACCTAATTAAATCTATTTTTAAAAAGCAGAACCAATAAATAAATAAATAAATAAATAAACCCTCCAAAATCCAGAAGCAGGTTGCTACATCAGCATGAATATTTCATGTCTGATCTGAGTATGCCCACACAGAATCTCATTTTTCTCTGGGACTTGCTGGTTGTCTTAAGTAGAGAGAAAAAACCACCCAGAAATTCCACAAAGTCTTACCTACATGTCTATGTTCCTGGCACTTCATGCAGGGACTGGTACCTCTTGCACATTCAGAACATCCCTGTGCATTGTGGAGTGGAAAAAACAACTAGAAAAAAAGTGCCATTTCCATTTGCACAAGAAGACTAATAAAAAGATCAAACAAAGCCCTCTCAAGCGTTGTCAACAATAAGAGGAACTGACAGCCTTTGGCTTAGACTTGTCCATTTTGAGCAGGGGCAGTCCATGGTTTCAACAGTTCTGAAAGGGAGAGAATGGCATGTGCAATCCTCGAAGGGCCGCGCCACCGCTCCTGTGCCTGTCACATGTCAACATACATTAGGTTTCCTTTCCTGCTGGGAAAGTGCTACCAGTCTGATGGCTCAGTGTACTGATGTTCATAGTGCTTCTGGGGGACCTGGAAGCCTGAAGTGCTGTGCTGCCTGTCATGATTTTGGGGACAGAGAGGAGGTTAATGGTCATAGGGGTCTGAATCAGACAGTATGGTGGTGGCATCTTGGTTGCCAGGCTCCCTTTGCCCCCCCAGCCCTTGCATTTCAATTAGAGTCAAGCTGAGTTAATTGTTCTTTGGCTAGCTGTATTTACAGGACCACAATATCCTGCAAAGGTGACACTGGTCGGGAAATTAAAGTGCAGGTGCAGCTGAAAGGCTGTGAACACTGTCTCTGTGGCATTTGCTTTCCAACTTCCTCTTACACTGAATGTCAGCCTCAATAGCTGTGACCTGAGCATGTATCACCCTTGTGAAGCCACAGCTTCCTCATTTAGGAAGCTGGCTCTGCACCTTCCTTGTTTTGATTTTTTTTTTTTTTTGTTTGATTTGTTGTGGTTGTTTTTTCCAAATCTATCCTGCTCTTCTCTATCATGCTGTCTCCGGGAGCATGTTTTGCCTCCTCTGCTCTACCCACTGACTGCAGTGGTGTCCAACAGCAATACTGTTATTAGCAGGATTGCAGCTGTCTTTTGAGGCTCCAGCTTTAGTGTTTTGTTAGGCTTACTACAAATGTGCAAAGGCCACGTTTCTCAAGAGCAGCTAATGATTCCACGTTCACTTTAAAGACTTTTTAACACCAATATAATGAACCTGCAGGTCACAGAGAGTTTAGGCACCACTTTTTCATCACCAAGCTGTTTTTCTCCCAGCACCTCAAGTAGAAGATGATGACTGACAAAGTGTCACACACAGTCTAACATTAGTAAATGACAGCGCCAACACTTGTAAAGAAATAAATATATCTCCTTTACATGTTGGAGGCAGAATGCTTGCCAATTTTAATTGAGGACTTGTATGCTTAGTACTTGAAATGTAAAATTATGAAACCTTATGCTCAGCACAGTCTGCACATGCAATCAGACCTGACCTTGCAATGCTCTCAAATCTCTGAGGGCAGATTTTTAGAAGAACAAGAAGATGCAGATATTGACCCCCTGCTTCTTTTTCACAAAAAGTGATATTTTGTCACTTAGCCATTCTTTCTGTTTTGGAAAATGTTATATCAAGTAACTTAATTTTGCTAGAGGGAGAATCCTCGGTGTTTAATGTAAGTTATTAACTTCTTGCAAACAAGTGGGATACAGTAAAACATGGTAGAGAAGATTTAGAGCAGGAGTAAAGAGCAAAATGAGCACAAATAGATAACTGTCATTCAGGCATTTTATATGCACAAAAGGAGAACACACAGAGAGGTTCTTTGATGAGACATTCACAAAACAAAATAATGATATAAGATTGAAATAAATTTCAGGAACAAAAAGATATACTGGGAGAGAAATAGCTCAAAAAATCTGGCGACTACCCTGGAGAATAATGGAGACAAATCTCATTACAGATTTCTTGTGATGTTATCCTCTATATCACACATAGTGCAAGCAGGAACATGGAATAACTTTCATGAACTATACTTGAATATTGTTATGTTTGACAAAGTATAGTATTAGGCAGCTACAGCATGAGTTAGTGAAATAACTTGGTAGCTGTGCTCACTCACACAGGCTGTTTTAATTTGAAAAATTAATAGCAAAGTTACAAATCATGGAATTGTAGAACAACTTGTTTGGAAAGGACTTTTGTAGGTCAGCTAGTTCCAGCCCCCACTTCCCCAGTGCAAAGCAGAACTAACTTCAAATGAAAGGATGAAAAGGATGTTTTATGCTAGAGAATGCCTGACATGTTTTTCTTGTGTAATTTCTGTGACCTCTATTTATACCATTTATACCATTCTATAACCTCATTTACTACCATTTTCTGAGGTCTCCTTGCTGCAAGCCCTTGTATTTCAGACAAAAATCAGGTAGACTGTACCTGAGCATTAATATTTAACACAGACTTATGGGAAAGGCAGTGACTAAAAGTGACATCTGCATTTTACCAGAATGAAGGTTGTGAAATGACACCAAGGACTGTTTTATCCTTCTCTTAGTCTTAATTGACAATTCGGGCTGCCTGTTTTTTGTGTAATTTCTCTACAAGAGAAGGATAGTCCTTGAGGCAAGAAGCAATTTGACATGGCGTGAGAATAGCATTTCATGAGGAGCAGAGGGTTTTTTATTGCCACAGAAAATATTTTGTATGTCTGATTTGATTGTGGCTTTGACAGACAGGAAGCTAGAGGCCATTTGGCGGCAAAATTTATGTCACAACTCTCCAAATTCCTTGATTATTCTCAACAGATATGGAAAATCTGGTCCTTGGAGATGCTTTAAGCTTAGGGTACTCAAGTGAACCAGCTTTGCACGTTTGACATGCCTTGGTAGGAGCAGTGAGTTCAGGCTGTTCTTCAGTGTCCTTGTTGAATCCCAACACTCTTTCAGGAAAGATTTCTGGATCTCCTCCCTTCCAGCCTTGTCTGAGTCTTGCAAAAGCAGATGCTGGCAGATGGCTGAATTAGCAAATATCTACTGCAGGTATGTCCATGGAAAGAAATGCCTGGGGTTCTCCCATTCCCTTCCTTAGGTGTGTTACCTGGCTGGCCTTAAGTCTCCCTCTGAGAGTGTTCCTGCAAACCTGTCTGGCCAGCTGGCGACTTTACCATTGTGAGGTGGCTTCTTAGACATCAAGGAGATTCAGAGTGTCTACTTAACTCTGTTGTTCATTTTAACTTTTTAGCTTTTTGCCTGTTTTACTGATAGACCAGGTTGATTATCTGTGCTGAGAAATGAGGCAAAGCGTAGGCTGACTTACTTAAAGTCACACACCAAAAGTGTAACTGAGCAAGATACTGAATTTTCGTCTCTGTATTTCTATTCCAGTGCTTTACAATCAGATCGTAATTTAAATTCACTTTCAAATTGGAAGAGAAAAGGCTGAGGATTTTCAAACATTTTCTTATTATCAATCATTCACATATCCAAGACTGAGAAAATAACTGTGGAAGATAATTCAAATTGACAGGCATATTTCAGAACTGGTTACCTGATCTCTAAACTCTGACTTGCATGAAAATACACCCTTGCTACTGAAATCTGATCCAGAGTTTTACCCTTCAGAGTCAGGTTTTGATCTCAGACCATTCCTGAGAAGGTATGACAACATCTCACTGTCTGTCAGCTTCAGGTTTGCTGCACATCGGCAGTTCTTCAGGCTGGAAAATCAAACCACTGCTACGTGTGTAAATTCAAAAGTTAACAAAGAGAAAAATGAAGTACAGCATACAGCAAATGATTTTGACCATTAATTCTGATATATGCTTGATTTGCTACAAAGATGATGGGCTTGGATCAGTGATTTGGAGGAGGGATTTGAAAGTTAGATTTTCACTGCAGAGGATAATAAATGGGAAAAAAAGTATGAATAATAAGGAGCAGAGCAAACACATTCAGAAAGATTTGGATAATTCATTAGGCTAGGCCTGAGAATAACAAATATATTTTGATGAAGAGAGTTATAATGGAATCCAGAAACTTCAGAGATGACCCGAGAGTTATCTTACAAAGTTGGCAAAAAACCACCATTCAACCCTCACTGCAAATTATCCCTCTGTTATTTCATCCATGAATCAAATGCAAGGCATCCATAAGCTCCTTTCCTTGCAGCCTTTACACAATGCTCAGACTTTTGAGAAATATGCAGCACCACAAGTGAAGTTATATTTTTGGATAGAGTCTGCTCCTATTCAGCTGTGTGAAAAGCAAACATTGGGATATACTCAACACCAGCTTGGAGAAGACATTGACTTTCTCTGCATGTGTAACTTGCTTCAGTTTGGCCTTATTGAACCAGGGCCAAAGGTATTAATACATCTTGACTAGGGACATACTGGCAGAGACTGCTTGCTTTGAGTTCCAGGGCATTTTTAGCCATAAACCCAACACCTTCTTTCCTTGTAAGGAGAGAGAAATGATAATTTCCTTTTTAAGAAAACAGATGACCTCTTTCCAGACTATGGAAATGTTCTCCCAGGAGTCTCCTCCTGGGAGAAAAGTCTCATCATACTTGAAGAAAATATCTTCCAGTGAGAATAAAACCAGTGAGAATTGCCAGTGTAATCACAATAAGTAAACAAAACTAGATTCAAGCCAATAGTTCCAACAAACATCTGTGCTAAAGCCAGTGTTAAAAGAGGCAGGAAAACACGCTGAATACAGCAGGACTGAATTTCAGCAGGATGAAAGCAGCAGCAAATTATAGCCTTCTGGGGAAAAAAGAGGGAGACACAATCTGAATAACTGGTATGAAAATGATGAAGACAGTGCTGTTTTGCAATAAAAATATTTGTCATAATAGTACATAATTTTAACTTGGAGTCCAAACACTGCTCTTTTAAATTGGCATAAATCAAACACATTGTCTGTGCAATTGGTTGCCACCTGTCACAGTTCCATCCCCTTTTCTTCATTAGAGATTTTTCTTGACCAGGGAGCTGTTTTTGACAGATTAGAAAGGACAAACTGCTCCTTGGGTCACCCCTGTTCACACACAGTCCTTCTGAAATAGCTGACATGTGCCACTGTATAATCACCAAAGCTATATTTTCTAGAACACTGCATTCCAGTGCCAGCAGGCATTTTGCAATTTATGTCTGGACAGAGTATAAGGGTTTGACTGGGCTTCTTCCTGATTTATGCATTTCTGACCATTTGACTTCCAAAGCTCCTGGTTAGTGAATCTTCCTCCTCACATTAGGGCTTCCATAACTGGTAAATTCATTGGTTTCACCAAAACCTCACAATGTACAAGAGTAATTGGAGTGACCTCCAGCTGGCTTTAGGTGTAGCAGAAGTATAGGGGATCTCATCTACAGCCAGGATGAACTGTCTGGGTTTGAGAAGTGCCCAGACATTCAATGAAGGCTAAGTGCTCCTGCTCGCCTGATGAGTTTGCTGCCCTCAGTGAAGCTTTCAACACAAATGTCTTCCACAAGATTTCTCTAATTTACCATTTGCAACTTGCTACATTTCTTTCAGTGTGAACTTTAATTATCCACTTAGCACTCTTTGCTTGCTTTATTTTTTTTCCTGGATGCTCCCACCAAGCTGTTACAATAAGAAAAATAAGTGATCAGATCCTATTCATTTATTATTTTTTACAGAATCACTATTCTTAGGCTACTGGTTTCTCTGGAAGGCTGCAGCTGTGTTTCAGGAGGTGAAGAGCAAGTATTATGTTATCTTCTTCCAAGGTGATTCATAAGGAAGGGGTGCTCTGAGACTGCTACCATTAGGTGGGGGCATTGTAGACATAGCACTGGAAAAAGAGTAACACTTTATCTATGGCATGATAAAAAAATGGAAACTGAATCTTGCTTTAAAAGGAATTTAAATGTATAAGTCCATGCTACCATACTTTTGTGGGTACCCTGATAATGTGAATATGAAAAAAAGGTCTGGCTCTAGAGATCAGTTTTTTCTTTGAAATTAAGAAGTTTTTTCCCGCTTGCCTTCCCCACCTTTTTCTTTCTTTTAAACAAATCTGACCGCATGTGATTTGGCAACAGGAAACTCAGAGCAAACCTCTGATCTCTACTATGTCATTTGCTCATGAACAATTCATGCTTAGCAGATCAAAATCTGGTTTTCCTGTATATATGTCAGCAATTTATTTGACAGACAGGTCATCTTGAAGAAAAAAAAATGAAAAAAAGAATAAAGGATTTAAAGTAAAGGAATTCATATGCATAAAGAGGTTAATGTGCTTAAAGGGGCCTACAGCACTATCATGGCTGAATGGTGTCACATACTATGGTGATTGTTGGGAATTGCTGGTGAGAAAACTGTTGGTAGAGGTCAGAGTAATGTGCTGCTGAAGCACAGAGTTAAATGAGGAGGGATACAGAAACAAGTGTCTAATTTCATTTTAGGCACCCAGAGCTATTCTTACCTGCATTTGAAATGGCACTAGAGGCCTGGTTAGGCACCTGAATTCCTCTCTTGGCATTTTACCCAAGCTCTCACAGGAAAACTCTGACAGACACTCGAAATCGCATCTTTCAAATCTGTGTGAATATTTCTGAGCAAGCAAACTTTGTACTGAAACAGGCTATTTATGAGTGCCTGATTTCTCAGCTGGTAATGTTCTTTAACTGGATCTTGTTACTTATCGCACATACACACACACACACACACATATATATATACACACACACACACACACGTGTAAGTATATGTATATATATGCACATGTATTTTTAAAGCAAGCTGAACAAGGATAGCAAGCTGCCATCAATCAAGAAACTTTCCTTCCACCACACAGATCTCTGCTGTCATTTACACAAACTGAGTGACTGATAAAAGCAGGCTGGTAACTTCTCCCATCAGCCAACACTAGAGAGGGAAATGTCCCTTTGTTTCATTTCCTTGCAGATGAACTATTGATAGTTTTTGGCAACTGAGATGATGTTGGTCTCCTTTGAAACATACTTTATGATTTTTTTCTGCTTTGACTAGGAAGTGGCTTTTTCAAAGGAAACTTGTGCAGGTTGTTGCCCATTTTTTCACTATTTCTGCAGCCAGAAAGTCTGTTTTCCTCATTCACAAGGTAATTTTCCTCTCTACTTTTGCTTGGAAGTTTTTAGTCCTTTGTAGGAAGATCTAGCTTTTGCCCCACTGCCTGCTGCTTTTCTGAGCCTGATACCCAGAATTTTACTTCCTTTCTGCCTCTCCCTGCACCTGAATGCCAAATACTTACAAGTTATCCCCAAGGGGAACGGAGAAAGCAAGACTTCCCAGAAAGCATGACTTGAGCAATATCTGACTCCAGACCCATTCCCATCTAATGGTGAAAAAAATCTGTCTTCTAAGCTTAATTATAATTGTTTTTGCGGGTGTCTGATTGAGACGCAAATGCAAACCATTGTATCAATGAAATATAAAAGCAATTGCTGCTAGTGTAATTGCAACAGTTCAGATACTGGTAGTTCCTCTTTGTCCTTCTGCCACATTACTGATGATTCTGCAAAGATTCAGAATGCCCAGGGCTCTGTTTCAGAATGCCCAAAACAGGGCATGAAAGCTCTTTTATTGTCGCTGCTTTACCTCCTTTTCATAAATGAACGTGTTTGCATGAGAGAAAGAAAAAAACCCACAGAAATATGGTCTAATTATGAAGGAAGAAAGTACAGCTCTAAGACCAAATGCTCTTGGGGAAAACATCCAGCAGGTTCTGCCATGAGAAACAGAGGCTGCTAGACACTTTCTAATTCTTTGATCTCAGCAGTGCCAGTTAAATCTTTCCCAGTTTGTAGTTCTGGATGGTGAAGCTATCCTTCCTGCTTATCTCGCTCCATTGGTCTGTCTCTACTACTGCCAGATTTTCTGCAGCTTTTTCCAGGTTTAGGCACTTGACTGTATTTATGATGCTTTCATGTACCCTAAATTCCCTGTAAGGAAGACCTTCTAGTCATCTAGACATTCAATTGTCATCTGTTCACAGAATGTAAATAAAGGAGAGAAAAACATGGTCATTTGGGTGGATCTGTCACAGGCTGTCAGATTTGATTTGGGGGCATCTGTATTGAGCTCAATAGTGTGGGATTGAAGCGTAATTAGATGTTACCAAAGGTAAAACAAACAAACAAACAAACAAACCAACCAGCAAGGCACACAGGTCTGATGTGGAGATATTGGGAGGCAAATGCTTTGGCCCTTACAGAAGTAATTGGGTATTGCTATTAAAAATGCACCTCTTTCCCAAGTGAATTTCTCTCGTTTCTGCTTCCAGCTATGAGTCAGTCTTATGTTTTCCCCCATTAACATAAAAGCCTTTTAAGTATCCAGTATTTTCTGGCAATGAAAAGCTAGTTTGTCAGGTTACTGTTTTTCCTTTTCTCAAATAACTAGATTGAAGTTTTAAACTCTTTTTCTACTGTGAAGGTTTTCCCATCCCTCAACTTCTTGTGGGGTTTTTTTTGCCCTGTTTAAAGGAATGTTTTCTAATGCCATCATGAAATAGATGGTATTTTTCAAAATGTCACAAACGACTTTAAGGGTATATTGCATTTTCACAA
>VXBC01005816.1:468241-566732 GCA_013399945.1 Ploceus nigricollis
TTTTTTTTTTTTTTTTTTTTTTTAAGTATAGCACTGTGTATAGAAAAACAGGAACGTACATTGAAGGTCATCTGATGACAGCTTGGCAGTACTATACTGTTTTTCAGCTTCCTATCACCTCTCCTGGTCTGTGTGCTCAAGTTGAAATAGGACAGAGATTACCAAAAAGAGGATAATAAAATTAAAAAAATATCAAGATACCTGTTCACTTTCAAAGACAGCCTTAGTAGATATCCCTGGCTTGTAAACCCAAATGTTCTTACAGATTTTCTCTCAGTATACTGTACCAGGCAGGAATCATTTTCCTGAACTGTCATCTTTAAAGTTTTGTGAGCCACTAAGGGTTTGTGAGGTTAGACACTAATACACAAGAAAGCTTCTTCACAGTGCTACATCCAGGTTCTCTATTTTCTCCCAGTAAAATGACATATTTGTGATTAAAATGACAGCCCCTCAATTTTCTGTTCTATACAATGGCATTTTGCAAAGAATGCCCCAAAAGAACACATGCTGATATACCCAAAGTGCTCAGAAAAGTTGAAACTTGTTTTTTCTTTTTATTACTGAAGGAAAAAGATCTCACTGTTTTGCTCTATTTAATATTGTCTTTCCAACTGACAGAGCCCCCCCACACTGCAGGTTACAATATTATCTTAGAGAACCAGATGGGATCCATTCAAAATATATTTTTGCCTAATATATTTATTGGGATCTTTCTTTACATAAAACAGCTCCCTGCTTATCTTTTTCATTTGGCTCCTTTAACCTGTGCAGGCACAATACATTCAAAGGGTAAAGCAATAGCACATGTTGCTTTCATTCCTGTGACATTGATGTTTGTACCATAGATCAGCTATTTGGAGGAGAACTAAGAAAAGAAGTGCTGGTACCTCACTTGCTTCTGCAGTAAAATACGTCACACCATATCTCAGCTGCACGATAAAAAAGACAAATTTAGTCATTCTCAGGAAACTCAGGTGTGCTATGATGCATTTGCTTTTGGCAAGGGAAAAAGGTGAGAACTTAACTACTTCTCTGACCATTTTGCTCCAAAGAACAAATCTACAGGAACAAGCTGATTCTGCCAACACTTTCCTCTAACACAGGCACAGAAAATAGCTTGCTGGACTTTCCACTTTTTTGCTTGTTAGGAAGAGGTTGTTGCAGGGCTTTTGACAATAAGTGGCAGGGCTTTGAAGGTTATATACACAGCTGGTGTAAATTGTCCAGACTTTCCCAAAGTCCATGAGTGCTGAAATGTATTTGTTGGTTCCATCTCCATCCCCCCCGAGCCAGATTTTACTTGCAAAAGACTGTAAATAACTTCTTTGGTAAAAATATTAGATTTTGTTTCTACACCTGTAAAATTTACCTAAACTTGTTTGCCTGCACCTCAGGGGCGTTATAAGGTTGAATTAGTTAAGCAGTGTACACTTTGAATTCCTTGAATAAAAAATGCAGTAAGAATGCAAAACAGTGAGAATCCAGATCTCCTAAATTCTGCTTACTTTTTTATAGTAATTCTGGGTAAACTAGTCCAGAGAGCAATGCACTGGCAATAACTCCCCACAATCCTCTGTGAACTATTATTGGTCAGGGTATAATAGATGATATTCTGCAATTCACAGAGGTACTGGTTGAATACTATCATATTTATAGACATTACTGTAGCCACAGAGATAGGCAGTTAGGTTTAGAAGTCCTTGATTAGTTCCCCAGTGTTAGCCCTGGCTGTAGAGCTGAAATAAACAAGTTACTCCAGGTGATATTATAGCACAGTAATGAGGTTTAGATGGCAGCTGTAGCAGCTGTGGTTGGCCTTGTTTTATTCTTCTGATTAACATATACAGGTTATTATAGCTAAGGTGATTTGGGCCCTTATTTCTGTCTTACACTTTCCTAAATTCTTTTCCTGTGGGATGAGAGACTTGCCTGCAAAAATCTAGACTGAATATCATTATTACTCTTATGTTTTCCCCCCTTTTTTTGATCTTGTTTCCAAAAAAATAAGATGAACCACCATGTGCCTTTACAGCTCCAAGTCAGCTGATATTACTACAAGTTTATAAGAAGAAGTAACATGTTTAGCTTTGGTAATTGCAGTCTTTGACATAGATCTTGTCTCTGTTCAAGCAGACCATCATCTGACATAAATTGACTAAACCAGTCCACCTGCTGCCAGTTTGCTTTAATGCACTGTAATGGAAGTTTCTTTCCCTCTTTTGTTACTCTCTTCTACCAGTGTGTCACTTGTGGTTTTTCTCCCACCACAGCTGAAGACTTGACTCATTCATTACCTGTTAGGATTGATTCATTACCTATAGACTGATTATTAGAGTGGGGTTCAGAGGGGAGTAGAGGTAAAACCATGGTTATGTACTAATCATGTTTTCTTCTTTTTTCAGAAGCTCCATTAATGGGAAGTCATTGGGCAGTTAGGCAGTGAGAAATAGGAATAGATGATTGATAGACACAAACCTTTGAGCAAAAGTTCCAGATCCAATTGCTTTCTCTTTTGAAGGAAGAATCTGAAAAGTTATAAAGTTGCTTCTCCTCTTGTTATCTAAATCAATCAAACCAAACCAAAGCTAGACTATATTGTATGATGGATGCTTATTGATTTTTTTAATTCTAGGAAGACTTGGTTGTTATGCACTGAAGTTGCCTTTGTAATTACTTTCCCTTGCGTACTTCAAGCACTGTGAAGAGTTAAACATCCCTGTATTTCAAAATACAGTGAAGACTTGATAAACACTGTATTAATAATAGGATTGTCTTCAAAGATAAATAGGCTGTTAGCTTTCCACTGTTGAAGAAAAAGAACATTTTGGGTTCATGTGAAGAATGGGTGGTGGTTGAGATTTTCTCTTTCTTGCAACTATTTATCTTCCTGCCATACAGCACTTAATGGTAGAAACCAAAGAAAGGGTTATGAAATTAAGGAATGGAGCAATCAAAATCTCACATGCCTTAAAAAAGCATTCATAATTTCAATACATTTTAAAAGGCATTTTCAAGTCATTATGGAATCTCACAGCTGTAGCATAATTTCCAGTTTTTTATCTTGTTTTACAATTTTTAACAATTCTACATCCAGAAGAATGCAGTTAAAAATATATCATCAGTTCCTGAACTCACACTTTATCATTCAATAAGCTTTTTAGTAAAAGAGTGAAAACCAAAATAAGTAGTAATATATGTTACAAAGAATTGCATACATTAAGATTAATTGTTATAATATTTCATCTCATCTTTGGATCTGAAAATATGTATTT
The DNA here is from genome assembly GCA_013399945.1 of Ploceus nigricollis. NCBI lineage: Eukaryota > Metazoa > Chordata > Aves > Passeriformes > Ploceidae > Ploceus > Ploceus nigricollis. The sequence goes on from VXBC01005816.1 coordinate 471,517, forward strand.
TCTGTAAATGATAATTCTACAGGCAGAAGGAAATTAGATCATGTGGAGAAAATTAGATCAGAACTTGCAACAGAGGAGGAGAATAATGTTCTTAGAAGAAAGAATTGGGTAGCTGGAGTCACTTTCAAGGGATGTGGTCAAGACACCATTGCTACACACATTAAAGAATTAGTTAGAAAAGACATTAATGGAGATTCTAAATTGAATTGTCTAATAGCTGTAGGCTCTGTCTGCAGGAAGCAAATGTTTTTCTTGTTTGACTTTACTGATTGCAGACAAAAATCTGTTTTGGTGTTGAGACTGACAAGGGATTTGTTGTCTTTTTGGTATCATAAATTTTAGCAACAGGCAATTTGAAATAACTACACTGGGAGTAAACTTATGTTTGACTCAAGTAGGAGGAAGGGTCCTTAGGACAGTGATGAAAAAAGAACTTTAAGCACAAATAGGTCAAAGCCAACTGATTTTCAGTTTAATGGAAAGTTTATCTTCTCTATATTCAACCAAGAAGAAATAAATTCTTAAAACAAACCACTGTGGACAAAATGCAGGATTCTTTTACATCTTGCAGACGGATGTTGGCATAAAGGTAAAATGTCTTCATTTTGACTTTTCTCATTTGCAGTTATCTGAAAGTATGAACAAAATGTGGAAAAATATACAGAGATAGCTATGAAATAATATAGTTTTGCATGTGGATAGTGAAGGAATATAAGTTACTAGATACCACTTTGCTTCCTCATCTGCAGATTAGGAACACGGCAAAACAAGTAATTAGAAACAGTGGTGGTTCTGACCTAGAATGGTTTCCTTTCAGAAAAAAAAGATTGTTTTCCTCTCTGAGAATGAAAACAGATTTGTTAAAGTATGAGAGAAATGGGATAGATTTTGTCTTGTTTCATTTCACACCTCAGACTTGATTTAACTATAGCATAAAGGAAAATGTTGTCTCTGGCCGAGATAATATACAATCCATGCAGAATCACAGCACTGAGAATAACTGGCCATCTGAAAATACCTTTTCAACTTATCTTACATATTGATTGCTCAGTTATCAGGGGAGGTAGATTACATTTGTTATTTACTTACAAAAAAAATCACTCTTAAATTAAACCTTTGACAATCTGAAGCCTTTCCTTGAATAAAGTGCTGGCAGTGGGAATAACTCCTGTGTTTAATGTTGCAGACTACTCTGGAGTCCATACTTTTGTAAAGCTTTATGTTTGTGTCAGTGGCATGTGTCAGTACAGGCAAAACTTGGGAGAAGCCTTGAGACAGCCCAGTTCTCAGCTTGTACGTGGGCCCCAGGCTCATCTATTTTCTTCATGAAGGCCATACCCAAACTGGACCAAGCCTCAGATTGCACTTGAGCAAGAATGCTGATGTTCATCCTTGGTGTAGACCATGCTGGCATGAACGGTGCTTGTTGAGTTACCCAGCTACAGGCATGGTGATCCTGGCACCACCATGCACTTGCTGTGAGCCCAATCTACAGCTGGGCCAGGAGTGAATACAGAAAGGAAATGGGCAAAGGCCATAAAAATATGTAACCCTTAACTCTGCCCTTTGTCCCATGGTAGAGGTATACCGCAAATTAAAGAGGCTCACTTCTGAAGGATGTGTTTGTGCTTTATTCTCAAAACAGGGTGAGGGGTTTCTTCAGAAAGATGAAATTCCTCTGTCCAGGACAGATTTTCTGTTGTAGTGCTATCTGGTAAGCAGGCAGAAATGGACACATCTCCCACCTCCTACTCAAAGGTTATCTTCTTGCCTTTTGGAAAGCTATTTACCTATTCACCGAACTTCCTTCTGCAAGACTGAAATATGCCAGAAAAATATCTACATACTATCCATCCTCCTATGCTTGAACTCATTGCCCTACTTCAATCTCATTGTGTTGTCTGTTCCTTTAATATAATTCATCAGAGGTGCTTTCTGAGGGGTTTCTTGGCAATATATTCCCATTTCTTCCACCAGAGCCGGCAATAAGGATTGTTCCCTATGAACTCAGGAGGCCTGGTTACCATGTGTCTCAAAGATAGGGATGGAGAGAAAATTAACTTCACTGAAGTCAACAGAAATCCCAGGACAGAGGCAAGAATAGATTCATGGTTCTTCAGTATTTTTAAGTAGAACAGAAACTATTCATATTACATGGAGCAAGAGAGCAATGCTAACCAGCAGTATTAGAGAAGAAATATTGGTTAATAAAAATGGCTATAGCTACATGCAGGCAAATTAGATACATTTCAGTTAATCTGAATTCTTAGGAGCTCAGCCATTGAAGTCTACTGCTAACATTTATCAATAATAACTACAATAACAATAATTATTAATCAGAGTAGTTCTGATTAATTATATATTCTGACTGTATTTTAAATGCTTTTTTTCTTTTTTCCTCATTCTTCTGACAAAAGTAACTTACCTACCCCTTTCATTACCACTGACATTTCACATACACACACACACACACATATATATGTATGTAATAATAATAAAAAAAGAATTTTTTCTTTCATTTTAAACAGCTTTTCATTTTTCTAAACTTGCTACATAGCAAGCTTTTTTATCGTGGCTTTCAGTTAATGTATATTTCTGCACTTGGCTCTTAATTTCCTGCACTTTATCCACTGTACATACCCACTTGCTGCCAAAAATCATCATTTTGCATTTTAGTCTGAATGGTTTCAAGCTGGTTAGATTTCATTCCCCTGCTTTCTGGAAAGTAGCAGGGGAGAAAGCTTCTTTTCTTTTAATGCTGAGTGAATAACTACAGTACTTGAAGCCTATAGTGAACCAAGTGGGCAGAGTCATCATTATCACACTGAGTCCCAATTTTAACATCTCATGATTTGTCTGAAATTCAAGATATGCAGCAATCAGCCTTCTGTAGTTAAGCAGTTCCAGCAAGATTTCCACAGAGCGAAATGCAAAGGAATTACAACTCCTTGGGCTGAACATTTTCACAAAGAGTTCTTAGGGGTTTTGTCCGATTCCTCAGGAGGTTAAAATCCAAAATAACACAATTGACACTGTCAGCTCTGAACTACTTCAAAGGGCTGGAATTTAACATGACAAATCTTAAGGTCCTTAGCTTATTTCTTGCTCAGACAAGCTCTTCCCCGCTCCTCGGTGGGAGGCTGGAGTGGAGTGAGGAGTGTCCGAGCTGCGCTCTCTGTGTGAGGCCCCAGTGCTCTCCCACGCCCAGGCCTTGCTCAGAGGCTCAGGAATCCTGGATGGATAGCTGTGCTTTTCTGTCAAACTGCTTTTCTGGACTGACACCAGGGATGGGTGTCCCAAACCACTGCTTCCCACCTCTGCACCTCTCCTGTGGCCCTGTGGCTGCCAGCACCATAGCACTGTAAAGGTTTGCTGAGGGCTCTTTGAGAGGCCCAGCCTTCTGGTCCTCAGGTGAAATTCGAGCCAAGGGAAAGCCCCAGACAATAATATACCACTGGGGGACTTTGTGTGCCCCTTGCTTGCCACACACTCTCCTCACTGCTCTCACATGGGCACAGTCTGCAAGCTGCTCTCAAACCTTACCTTATGTCACCAGGCCCCAAAGTCCTACAATGTCACCCAGCTTCTCTCCTTACTCCTCATGGGCCAGGGGAGTCTTTATGATGCTTTTCAATGTCCACCCCTCCAGAAACATTAGTGAGTTCTTGCTCTCTTTGTTCACCTTTACCACTTTTAGCAACTTGCCCCCAGTTTGAGACCCTAGTCTGACAGCTATGAGGGAGGAAGGAGAGGAGAAAAAGGAAACCAAAGTGTTGTGAAATGCTGGGAGAAGAAAGGACTGCAAGAGCAAGCTGGTGTTGGCCACATGGCCAGAGCCACTCCCAGAGCCACAGGGCAAGAGTTCAACAGGCAGAGGGCTGAGCAGGGCCATGAAGCACAGCTGACTGGTGGGGCGAGCCTCCCTCACCTTCCATGGAAGCAGGAGACACCGAAGGACTTCATGAGAGACAGCTCACAGGAGTCTCCATGGAGACCACACCAAGTGCCAGACTGGCTCATCCGGGTGTGCCGCTGGCCCTTCAGAGCAGAGAAAATTGAGGCTTATTTCACAAATGCCTCTCTCCGCCTTCCCTGACTGGAAGTGACCACCAAATAGGACTCTGCAGACAAATGATTTCTGCCTCTCTCAAAGCTTCAGTGTTGGGCTAGTTTACGAGAACTTTAGCTGTCAATCTCTCAACTCTAGCAAGCCAATCCTAAAAATTTCGCTGCACTCAAGCAGAAGACAATTTAAAAAAATTTTTGTGTGTGTAGGTCAGAAAGCAAGACCTTCAATTATAAGTCTGAGACAACTGCTTATGGTCACTTCCTCTTGAGGCAGTTTTCATTTGATGAAACAGCTCTCTGTCTAGACTGGCATCTTTTTTTGTTCTCAGAGTGATTGCCTGATGCAGGGTCAGGCTTTTTTGGAGTTACAGTTAAGCTGTCTCACTGAAAACCCAAAGCAAACCCCAAACTGCCAAACCCTAGCTGTGCACCACATATTACCCTCAGTGCACCCAGCTGTAAAGGAGTGTCCAGGCATCTGAGCTGGGCACTCACAGGTGGCTGGACATGCTGCCAGTCCTGTCAGTCCCTTCTGTTACTGGCCGCCCTGGCTGTGATGAGAGAAGGGATTTCGATGAACTTGATCAAATGTTTCCTCTCTGGTATGGAAATTATTAACTTTAAACTCTTTTCTTTCCTGCTAGAGTGATGGGGTTTTTTTAATAAATATTTTCTTCTGAAGGAACATTTGTATCAGCTATAAGGTTCTTGATAGATTCCCTCTCCTGTTTTCCAAAATCAATTAGGACATTAGGAGTAATGGTTGCACTGATTTATAACTGTAAGTTTTTGAGGATGCAGAGCAGCACAGGCCTGTGGAATCAGAGAGTTTAAAGCTATTGGCTCCAGTAGGTTTTCACTATACAAAAATAAAAGTGCCTAATTTCATCATAGGAAAGTAAGTACAGGTGTCAGTACCTTTTCTATGTTATTGGGACATTTATAGTCATACAAAAGAAAGATTAAGGAAATAAACCCTATCAGCAGCTTGTTGCACTGGATATAAATTACATTCAATTTAAAAGCTTATGTTTTTTTTTTTAACACAAAAGAAAGAGAAAATGCATTTCTTTTCAGAATCCATAAAGAAGGCATGGGATACTTAAGAAAACAATTTGCTGAAGACTCATTAGGTCAAAGCAGGTCTTGGAATTTTGCCTCTGGCTCTCTAATGATCCATGAAAGTTGAATTCAATAAAAAATGATTTAACTGTAAAGTAGTTGAACTGAGCCGACTTTTGCTTGCAAGGATATTTTTTTAAAGCCCTTTGATGTGTAAATAATATTTGTTTCTCTTGGAGTTAGAGACTTTCCATAGAGATATTACCAAGATGCTTTGAGATATTTTGCAGCCATATTGACCTTTGTGCTTTTTTTCCACTGACAGTATCACGTACACCCAAAACCCAATAGCAGGAGCTTACGGGATATGCACAATGAGGCTGCTGGTCTTGAGAGGCTTTTGAAAGCTCATACATTAGACTCTCACTTTCCAATCCATTAATTCTGCTGTTCTCTGCCTGTTGGGAGTTTTGTTGTGTCTTGTAAGAATAAGAGATCACTGTTGAAGCTTTTAAGATCTGTTACCAGGAGAAGCTGCTGTGCAGACAGTGTGTCTCCACTAGGCTGGCACTTTTGGCTGCCAAATATTCTTTTCTTTCTAGTGGTTTTTGTTTTTTGGTTTTTTGTTCCTAACAAAACATTATTTTCAAGAATGAGCACTGGAGAGGCCTCTTTTTCCCTTGGACTTGAACTGCGCAGAGTGATATTTTATACACGGACCTGCCAGAGGATGGCACAGTATGTTGGAGCACTGCACCTGCCACTGGAGAACTTGGGCTGATTAAACTTTCATGATAGGGGTTGCCCTGCAGACCCCTCTAGGCAGATGTCTGGCAGCAGCTGACTTAGCATAATTTCGCACGAACTCCTCTACCCTCAGGAAAGTTCCTCCTGGAAGAGAACCTGTGTGAAATTTCCTGGGGCAGATTTACCTTAGGGCAAAGCATTATGTCTTGTGGCTGCTTTGCCTTTCCTCCTGGCTGCAGTTGTGCCTACATTCAATGTGTAAAAAAGCTGCTGCTGTGAGTTCTTAAATTTGCACACTATGTAGATATTTTGCCTAGAAAACTGCAGGATGCTGAGAGACTCTGCAGTGCTGTGGTGACCATAGCATGGAAACCAGGCCAAATTTGCTGCAGATCTGAATCTCTGGACCTGCCTTGTTTTGTAGGGAAGTATTCTGCCTTACAGAGGGGAATTGATTTCATAGGCTTGCACTGCCAGCTAGACTACGTATTTGGTGAGTGTAAAGAATCTTAAGTGCAGCTTATTAAGACATTGTTAAGGATTTATCATTCCAGAAAAGGTAATGTGTAGAAATTGGCGTGTCAGCTGGTGTAAAAAACCTATCTAATAGGGAACAAGGGCAAAATAGTTTGTTAGACTATTGCACACAAAGGCATTCTCAGTGCAGGCTAAGAAAACCCTCATGGCAGGTTATTGCAGAATACCTTGAGGACTGTAAATCCACATCTATCTGCACACAAACTTCCCCATCCATCCACATGAGCTCATTGCACATGACACTGATTTTAGAGCAGAACTCCCCATTGGCTTTTATAAACATAAAAATCAGTCCCCTGATTTCCCTGCTTTGAAGACCATTCTCCAGGTATGGTATATATCTGTCCTTTATTCTTATTTATGTTTTAGCTTAGTGTGGTATAAACTACCTTCCATCCAGGGATTGCTAGGCACTTTGCAGTATTCAGTTAACAAAGTCTCAAAACACAGGTAAATAGTCACATACAAAAAAACGTGCTGGGTTTGTGATTATTCAGAACAGTCTTATGGTGAGCCAATGTGCCTGTATTTTTCATTTCCCTCCAAATTCTGACTTTCAGAAAATCAGTAAATATTCAGATCAAATATTCAAATATACAATATTTTTTAAGAGAAAGGAGGCCAAGAGAATTGAAGTGCTGGCTAAAAGTGTGCAATTGAAGAGCCCAAATGAATGCAAGTCATTTTGTATCTTGTAAGCCAAGGAGATCACTCAAGTATGTTCACAGTAAATAAATTTCCAGATATTTCATACCACTGTAATTTATCAGTTAAAAGAAAAAACCCAATCCAACCACCCCTGCTCCTACTGAATTGCATATGAGCAGAAATAATACAGGTTGTGGACTTTCTATTAATTTAAGGAGAATGGGTGTATTGAAATATAATGTATAGAAATTTGAGAACAGGGATGTGACCAGGCAGGGCTTCTCCTGATTTATACCCATCTAAACTTGTACTGGCTGAAGACCTGAATGAGGTAAACTGCTGAGATGAACACTGACCTTAGCCTTGTCTTGCAGCTGCTCTGCTTACCCAGGGAGGACAGCATAAGATTTCAAAAACTCCCTGTTTCACCTGTGTAAATTGGGAATTTCTTCCATTCCCATCTTAAGGGTCTCTCAATATCAGGTTGATTGTGCTGTAATGGTTTAAGAACCAGCCACTCTGTCCATTGGGGCTGTGCATAGATGACTTGGTTGCTTTATCAAGCAGATTTCTTCTGTTTCTGTTCTGTGAAATAGTGTTGCATGCTGGATTGGGAAAGTGAAATCTTTGTACATGCCTATGTCCTCACATAGGACTAGAAGTCTAGTCATGCCTGATTTCCCACGCTGATTTGGGAACAGAGAAATGCTGCAAGGTCCTGCAATTTAGCTGTGCTCTTCCATTTCTGCTGTCCTACCTTCATCCTGCAATGAATTTCATATATTACCCTACATCTTTCAAACACTAATAGGTTTCATTCACTGCTAACTTGGTTTCTGTCTGAGCAAAAGGGAAAAAAAATTACAAAGATATGATTCTTGGTTATCAGTGGTTTAATAGTGCAGTTACATTAAAGTATTTAATACCTTCCACCCTCAATAAATATCTTGTGCATTCCACACTGTTTTAGATGATTTTCACTGTTTTAAATGAAAAAATGATCTGATTATAAAACCTGTCGTGTGCATTATTGTCCTATCAGGAGCTGCTCCCTGCTCTCCTTAATATCTTTGCTTCCATGACAAAACAACTTATTTTGGGCTTTTTCCTGTTTTTTCACAGTATCTTAACAGTGTTGGTATCTTTCTGCCTTTTCTTTACATGGTTCTCCAGTGACAAGGATAGGGGAAGGAAAGAAATTCATGCAGAATACACCTGTATTTATTGAGCTTCCACCTTGTGATAGGCTGGAGCTGCCTCAGAGATCATCAGAGCCTATTATACATGTGCATTTCTCATGGGATTCATTTAGGCCTGGAGGAGAGAAACTCATTAGATAGGTCTTTAATGAAGGTTTAGTCTTGACTCTAGAATTGATCCTTACTGAACTTTCATGCTGCACAGATCATTGTTTGAATTCACCTGCTTTAAATAAGAGTCTATAGGCTGGTTCTTAAATGCTGATTTCAATTTGGCTGGTAATCTATACTAATATAAAAGCCTAAAGCATCTTACAGTTTTTTGGGTGGCTTCCAACAGTTTCCCTGAAGATATTCAGCTGTTTGACCAGAAGACTTATAGGACCGTTAGAAACCAAAGATCCATGAAATTTTTGTTGAGAGATCCATGATCTCTCAACACATACACAAACAAGCTGAGCAAATTTCTGCACCTTTATGGTTTGGCTGATCAAATCTCATTTGACCAAATCTGAAATGTAACAGCTTTGAATTTATTCTGGAACAGGGACATAACCATAACCAGTGATCTTTTTTCTTCACCTAGGAGAATTTCCCTGTGGAAACAGAGCTCATGTCTGACAAAAACAAGAGCAATCCTTTACAGAGATGTGTTGACACTACATCTTTATGCAGTCTCTTCTTCTCAAATACATTGCCAGAACTTACAGTTCATAGGTAGGGTATCCAGAGGCTCCAGCTTTGGTCCAAGTCATGGAATTGGTGGTCAGATATAAAACTATTAATTACATGATCATGAGTACTCAGGATTGCTGGTGTGATGGTAGCTGTACTGAACCTGGTGGAAAGAACTATGTTGGCGTTAAGAAACTCCAATACGGACAGTCAGTCAGTCAAAACAGCTGTGAAAACATATCTCAGTAACACCATCTGATTGTTCTGGTACTGGGGTGAGCTGATACAAAAGAAGAAGCTTGCTGCTTGTCACTGGAGGTGAAAAATCACTGTTTCAACATTCCATACAAAGTAGGATGTTTTAATTACTTATTCTTTATACTCTTTTTGATGCTAAGAGGAAATAACAGGTCAAGGATGTTTAGGAGAAGATTTTACTTTCTTATGTTTGTGTTAGCTAATGGATGACTAAATTCTGCTGAAAGAACACAAATTGCTTTAGAAGAGGAATCTGAAAGGGACTTCTGTTTTTGATTTGTAATCACTACTAGGTGACTCAAGTAAATGGACGAGTCATATGTGAGACTTCAGCCTAGCATAAGTTGCTGAATGTCTTCTCAGAGTTTCAACAGCAATAAAACATGCTTTTGTAACAGATTTCATCTAAGAATTTTAAAACTCAGAAGTTCAATATTGGTACCTGTATTTTACTAATATTAAAAGAAAGGTTCAGAAAGATAATAAAGAGTAGAGCCAGAAGTCATCTTATGATCCCAGAACAAATCATCTTGATTTAATTATGATGGGATGCTCAAAACAATTGACCAGCTTGGAATCTCAATTTTATGTTCTTGCTGCAATGCCATCAATCCAAGGTAAAAGAAGGGGAAAGGAAAATGACTACCATTCTGCATCCCTTTGAGCTTTCTGGGAATGTTTTGCCTGTAGGATCAATGAGAAGTCAGTTGTGCTCGTGCTCTAGTGAGACACTTTGGTGCCTAAAGTTGTAGGTCCTCATTGTCCACATGTGCTTTTGCAAATGTGTTTTAACAGACCCAGAAATCCTTTTTTGAAAGAAGGGAATATAGGAGACTGAAGTGGAAATAAGATTTAAGAGCTTCCTCAGATGTCCATTTGGATGTCTCTTCCTTACATTTGACAAAAGTAGAAAGTGTAAAAGTAGAACTAAAAGACCAAATCAGCATAAAAATCAGGAACATTTTTTGAATCTCAAAACTTGTTCCCATGGGTGATCAGTAGAAGCTGCTACAAGTTCTCCCAGTATCCATCATTGTCTCATTTAAAATACTCTGAGATAATGTTATGTCTTCAATTTACTCTTTAAATATGCTGAGCAAGTAGCTCTAGATTGCTCTTCACCCTTGAAAAAAGTGAAATGATAGAATAAAAAAAGGTATGAAAGTGTGTTACTTATTGTTGGGGGCTGAACACCTACAGCTGTCAGGATCAACACTGATTAGCATTCCCATGGTACCAAGAAGCTTCCAATCTGGAGCTATCATAGCTGCAGTCTTCCTTTTAGCCTCATTTTAGTCTCACATATCTCATTCAACAGATGGTTTCTTGGCAGGAAACATTACATTCCTTAAAGGAGCATTAATACAGCACTTATGGGAGTGGCATAATTGTTCAATTATTTAATTGTCTGTACAGAGCCATAAAATGCTGTTATGCTGTGGGAATGGGAAGCTTTTTACAAAACAGGAGTCAGCTATACTATTCAGGCAGAGCAACAGGCGTTTTTCACTCCTGTGCAGTTGGTATGAAAAATCAGATTGGTAGCTCTAATGGAGAGAAATCTGTCTCTTGGTTCCAGAAAAATGCCTGGGAGTCAAGTTGTCTGCCGTGGGATTGTGGTAAGGAGCTCTGATGCCCTGCACAATTATTTTCAAGTACAAGTAATAAAAGTAAAATTTTTTGCTCCATATGTAGTTCCCCCATTCCATTTAAAGGTTGTTAGGTGAACCAGCGTGGAAGGACAGCTGAAGAAAGTTATCAGCTTTTGGCATAGTTTTGAAAGCAATTGTGAACTTCCTTGCACATCAGGGAGATGATGCCATGCAGATTATGTATCTGAGGAGTCTCTTTGGACTGTCAGTCTCTCAATTCCTCAAACATTAGATGCTTCCACAGTCCGAAGTTCCCGGGTAAGTGGCATTGTTTAAATGCAAGAACTCACAGAAATGTGTGGTAGAAGGGTTGCTGGGCACCCCAGAAATAACAAATCTCTTCTCAAAAGTTCCAATTCCAATTGGCTCTGGTAGTACCAGGCCTTCGTAAGGAAGTAACAGGGTGGGGGGATGCCTGGAAGGGTCACAGTGCATAAGTTTCTGCCATTAATATAACTCCCTCTGAGAACTTTGAGGACTGAGCATGACAAACATCACTTACAAAATATTCCTTTGCCCTTCTGTGCTCTAATACTGCATACCTGCAGAACCTGTGTGTGATTTCCTGAGCCTGTTTTTCATTGTGTTGGTGCTTTTGATGTATGGCCTGGCTATTTATGTTTGTATTTACATTCATAAATTACCAATGCAATTTATACATGTACAGACCTGATTTATACAGCAGAATCATGTTTATGGTCATGTTTGTGCTATCATTCCCTAAAAGTTAACAGAAAGTGTTTGCTTTATGAGGTCCCACATAAATGCTGCAACAAAGGCTGGCAATGTGTGAGCACTGACATTACTTAAATATATATATATGGCCATTGTTAAATTAACAACCTTTTTATTTATAATACTATTATAAGACTGATATGTTTATATCCATACTGTCAATGATAACCTTCCTGCCTTTATTTCAGGCTTAGCTGGTAATGTTTATATTAGGCTTTTATGTCAATGTGTTTTCAATGGCATTAATGTCACACACAAAGCAACCTTAGGCCTGCAATATCATTTGTAATGTTTTGATATGGATTTGGTATCTGTCCCTTTACTGTTAACATAAGTATAATTTACACCTGTTTTTCACTGGAAGGATTTTTGATGCTTCAGAACCTGAACATCTGTCTCTGAAGACACAAAAGTTGCACTTGATGAAAGCCTAGCTTTCAGATTAAAAAAACATCTTTTTATCAGACTCCTCCAGGTTGACAAGAAATAGAAATCCCCTTGCTGTCTTCAAACAGACATGAGAGAGACAGTCCCTTTATCATTTAGCATACCTCTAGTCCAACAAGGCAATAGCTTAAGTATGTGCTGTCCTCTGCTGAAATAGGACTGGAAATCAATTATTATTATTGTTGGTATTGCAATTGAGTTTAAGAGAGCTAGCTAGTCTTGTCTGAATGACTGACTGTTTGATTTGCTGTTCAAACTGAAGAAAGGAAATTTCAAACAAAGGAAAAAGGATTATTTGAGTGTTTCTATGTAACAGTAAAAAAACTCAAACAACAATAAAATACCAAATCAAACTAAACCAAATAAAAAGAACCCCAGTGCTTTTTTTTTCTTAATTAAAGGAAAATGCTTCTCTGATTTCATAATTATTTGCAGATTAGGACCTGATTGCACAAGATGTTATTTAAACCTCTGCTACAGCATCACCTTAATAAATTTAGTCCAAATAGATGTAAACAGATGCGGCAGATTTTGAAGGTCCAAGGTTATACATTAGATATTTAGTAGGGCTGAATAAAGAACAGAAGAGGATTTAATTATCTAGTTGCCTTCACCACCAGCCTATGCTCCAAGATTATAAATTGTCCTATAGAAATGCAAGCCGAAGAATCAAGCCTCCAGCTCTACGAGGTGGATGTGGACTTGAAGTCTTAGAGTGAAGTAGAAAAAGAGAAGGGATTTAGGGACATGGAAAGGACCTGTGCAGAGAGGATATTAGCAAGAATTCACACTGAAGCACGAATAAGTGATGCTGATTATCATTCACTATGTTGAGATCTAGACTTACGGGTATGGAAACCTCATTCAGGAGTCATAGAGGGAGACAGAGAGATGAGAAATATAACAGAGTGGGGTTCTGATACTGGGGGTACTGTAGCCATATGGATGTAGGGAAGAAAACAGGGCCTGGAAGAACAGGTAGAGTGTCTCAGAGTACATGGAGGAAGGACGGGTGACTTATCAAGTGCCCTCGAACATCAGAGGGTACCACATGTGTGGCTGTGAGGAGTGGGTGCAGAGATATATCTGGGTCCCAGTGCTTGATCCACTAATTTTATGATATGTAGATACCTGCAGCCTTGACCCAGAGAAAATGAAATTTTGTAATTAGAGGAAGAGAGGTATTTAGAGATTTCAGTGACTTCATAAAAAAGACAAAGAAAAGTAAGGAGATCCTCTGAGTCACTGTCGTATTTACATTGAAATACCTCTGAATGATTTTCACAAAAGTTAAATTATGTTTCTCCAACCTTTCTTTTATTCCTTCTGTTGTCTAGTCATAAAAATCATGTTTTAGTGTTGACCTCTAGCAGACTTCACAGGATGAATGTGATGCCTCTAACTGAGACATCATTGTGCCTCACTTCATGACTTTGCACTGAGGAGGGTCTCTATATGCCTAGCATATACACTGAAGTAATTTCTTTGCTGAAGACAGTGGGAATTTTGCCAGTGATGTCAAAGGTGATAGGATTTCAGCCAAACCATTTCAGTAATATAATTTGGCATAAGTCCACTAAAATCTGTGGAGTTACTTGAATGTACCTCAGCTAAGAATCAGGCCAATAAAATACATATTACTCAGCATAGTCATGTAGATGTTTAAGAAAAGTTATGAAGAAAAGAAGCAGCATATGATACCTGTAATTTTGATTCAAACACATGCATATAAGTCATAAAGGTACTTGGATGGCTACAGATTTGAACACAATTTAAACTAAAATGACACCAAGGCTGTGCTGCGATTTCACAGAGCTGTGCTCACCCTCAAGGCTTAGACTGAGACAGAAGGAAAAACCAAGGAAACAAGATATTTTAAAACTGCTTACTGCTAAAGCTCTCTATTTTCAGTTATTAGAGAGCAATATTTAAAGGGTAAATAGTAATAAAGAGGGTAAATATGCCTGGTACTTACAATCAGGTGACTGTATGGAGGCTATTTTAGTAGGTTATGGAAAACTAGACTACTTAGTTTTCAATATTTAGCATGAGATCCAAGGATATGGACAAGGTAATATCAGATTCCATTAGTGGATGCTTGCAAAATGCAGAGTAGTTGTTTCACACAGGAAAAGGCTGATGAGAACAAAAGGATTTCAGATGAAGTGGAACATACGGTCGCAAAACAGATTTCTATAATGAATTCTGAGGGGCGCATCTGTTATTATCTACGTGATATAAAATTGCTCTTTTTGTCTCATTTCGCTCAGTTGCGCAAGATGCAATCACATCAAACAGGCATGTTCAATAAAACTGTGATCTGACTGATTAAAATGAACAGCAATCTGTTTTCTTCTGACAGTCACACAGCAACTTGAATAACAAGGACTATGAGCATGGAATTGAATAGCCACTGGGAATTGATATTAATGTTCGCAAGTGCTGTTAAGGCATTTGACCAAATCTGTCCATCCAGTGAAATAACACCCCTCTATCCTTAAATCATTTAAACCACAAGTAGTTTGTGAGGCATACTCGATAACATCCTGCTGCTCCTCTTCACTTCCAAAGCCTTCTCCGGAGCCACTGCACTGCTTTTCTATGCAGCATAAATACCAGCAAAGGAAGTGTTCCTGGAAGGAAGGCATGGGCATCTGTTAGCAAGACTGTGAGAAGTTTCCATTTGCAGTAGCAGGAAGAAGGTTTGCGTTGAAAAAGACATCTTGATGGAGTCATTTCCCCTAATTCCAACATCTAGCCTAGGCTTTCTGTTCACTCCCTGTGTAGCTGAGAGTGGAGAGATAACCCTTCCCTTCCAGAGAAAAGTTAATTCTGCTTGTTCAGACACATGTTGGTGGTGGAGACTGAAATGTGTTTTGAGATGTCTCCTGATGAAAATGTTAAACCACTGGATTTTTGTCATTTTCCTACAAAATCCATCATAAGAGATTAGTACCACTGAGAGGGTGCATTCTTCTATCTTGGAGCAGGCAGCCTTAAGCTCATTTATCTTGAACATGATGAAGTCTAACATAGCAATCAAGGGGTCATATAAATCTACCTGCTCTGTTGTTAATGTGACATAGCTGAGAATCTATTGATTCTAGTATTCAATCTCATAAAGTAGTACACTTGATGCCTGTTTTGTTGTCTACTCCAGATGTTGTTCCTTTATCTTAAGGGTCTCAAACCCACAAAGAACTTTCAAAAGGGCTTCAGAAGACTTCTAGCATGAACACAGTAAGTAGGTATTTCTATTTGCACTTCCTTTCCTTGCAGTTTTGAAAATCTATATTAGCTTGCATAATGTATTAAAATATGGAAGCAAATTGAAGGGAGATGAGCAAAAGCAGAGTGAATTCATTCATCCCCATACTCTTTTTTAGTAATTTCTCTTTGGTTCTCTATTAAGACCTAAAATATTAAGCAATGAAGATAAAATTTCAGGTCAGATATGTAAGGCATAAACCATACATAACCTCCAGATCATAAAGTCATTTTATATGTAACTTTTTGCTCTTATTTTTTAGTAGACATCAATGCTCCATTGGGGTAAAGAAGAAAAACACTTAGCAGGGAAACTTAAATGTAACATGTCTGTAGATGACAGAAATTTAATTGACTTAGAAAGAGGTAGGAAAAATGGGTCTGAGGAAAATAAGCTTCCTTATGTATGTTGAGAGTAAAGTCCAAGACCTCCACCCTCCCCTTTAGCAAACATTTTTTGGAGCAAGAAGACCAGTTGACTTGACTTTCTTACCAAGACAAATACTTGTGCAGCTGCCCATCCTCTTCAGGACTGTTGGAAGAGAAACCCCTGTCTGTAGAAATAAGACCTCTTCTTGCTCTGTATGTATCCTCCTCCTCCTCCTCTTTATACATCCATTAGTAGGTGCTATGGGGAAAACAACACTGTTGGACCTTTCCTCTGATGCTGGATAAATCTCCTTTTTTCCCCCTGTGATGGGAATAATAATTTAAAAATCTTCACTTCACTGTACACCTTTAATCCAGAATGACCTTAGTTAAGCTCTTAAAAGACAAAATTCTTAGAAGAGCAAATGTGTCTCCCTGTGTGCTTTTCACACAACAATTTAATGTCAGCATTTCAGCATGGAGGAAGAAGAATTGTTGAGTTGTATTTCATGTGGTTGAAGTCCCCATTTTTCTCATTCCTCTCTCTATTCTCTTGACAGAAACTTCAAGGCTGTGAAAGTTGCTTGGCAAGTATTTTCAAGATCCATGTAAAATTGTCATGGCACATTGAGTGACTTTTGGAGTTTCTTGCTTGCCAGCACAATTAGATTATGAATAAACCAATTGTCAGAAATGTTTCTGTGATGACTTCTCATCTTGACAAGCCTTTAATGAAAAATAAGCAATACGAATTTCTTAGGGACAAGGGAGTAAAGGGGAGAGAGATAGGTAAAATATTTATATCTGCAAAGGATTTTGTTTATAAAATTAATTAAAAAATTATACTTTCGTGAAAAAGAAAAAAGAGGAGTCTACTTACCACTCTTTGCAGGCAGGATAAGATAACACAATGAAGCATCTTAAGAGTCTGTGTTCTCTGTAAATTAGTAATAGACTATAACAGAATTGTCTGGCATGCTGTGCTGCTTTTGGCTCAGCCAGAGCTAGTTTTCTTCATAGCAGCTACTGTGGAATGGTATTTTGGATTTGCGTTGGGAACGGTGTTGATAATTTAGGGATGTTTCCATTATTGCTGAGCAGCACTTGCACAGAGTCGAGGCCTTTTGTGCTGCACACCCCACCCCACCAGTGAGGAGGCTGGGGGTGCACAAGAAGTTGGGTGGGGACACAGCTGGGACAGCTGATCCCAGCTGATCACGGGGATGTCCCATCCCATATGGCATCATGCTCAGCACACAGAGCTGGCGGAAGAAGAAGGAAGGCTGGGACATTGGGAGTGATGACATTTGACTTCCCCAGTCACCACAGGCATGATGGAGCCTGGCTGAACCCCTGGCTGCCCATAAGAAGTGGCAAATGAATTCCTTGTTTGGCTTTTCTTGTGCATGAGGCTTGTTCTTTACCTATTAAACCATCTTTATCTCAACTCATAGATTTTCTCATTTTTACCCGCAGGGTAGGGTGCAAGAAGTGTAGAATATGCAGTGAGTGAATGGCTGTTTGGGTCTGTGTTGCTGGCTGGGTTAAACCATGACACATGCCTAAGTCTGTGGAAAGCCAGTGGAGATTCAATTCTAATGTACCCTATTGACACTTCTGAAAATGAGAGGTGGTGTTCCCTGTGCGGATTTAAATTTTCCGAGCTTCTGTCCTTGTGTGGAAGACAGAGTGATGTGAAAACATAAGAATGGATGCATATGCTTTAGACATGTGTATTGATGGCTTACATCAGGTTATTGTAGTATTATTATGCAGATGTTGAACATTGTGCAACTTGCAAAAATTGATCGCGGACAGAGAGAGCCTTGCATCCTTCCTCCAGATGAGGGAATGGTCACAGAGCAAGTTCATCACACCATGTCTGCCTGTTAACTCACCCATACCAAATAGCTCTGAAATAGTCTTAACATGTGGAGCTTCACACCTACAAAAGAAAGATATGACCACTACATAAATGACTTATTGAATGGGTACATGAGTGTGCACAGAAACAGAGGTGTTCAGGAGAAGCTCTGAAGATAGTTCAGTGAGGTGGCTCAGGAGATGACTTTGGAAGTGCTGAGGATTCTACAGGAGCAGGTGGTTGCAGTAGGCAGTGACACAGGACATCAGTACAGGGGCAATCTCCCTCCAATGGTCCCACTGATCATAGAGCGATCCTTTCCTTTTGCAGTTTTTTGTCTTTATGACTTGCTTTGGCCACTTACATGTCATTAAAAAAATATTGTTTCTTGCATTTCTAGTATCTCATTTAAAGTTGTGTTATGGAGCACTTTCTGCTGCCATTTTTAGGAGGTATCTCTAATATCTTTTATTTTTTGTCCTCCTATGGTATGTGATGCCACGTCCATTTGTCTGAGCAAGAAGGCATTGGAAATAACTATTGCAATTGCAAGAAATAATAATTGAATAATTTTTAGCCACTTTCCTCAGCTATAATTCATTCCATGAGGAGGCTTACAAAAGAAATTTTTTAAATGCATTAAATCAGGTAGATTAGACAAGTAGAATTAGTGTAGAGGGTATTCTTGTGGATCTGTTCTGTCCACAGTGTCAGAGAAGCTGTCATATTCTAATAAGATTCTACAGTGGGAAGTAAACACGCACTAGGGATCATTAAAGTCAATGATGGCAGCTTAAAAAAACAGAGAAGAACTTGTCCAGAAAATGTACAACTCCTTTCTGGAAAAACTTTATTCATAAACTCAAGCCAGGTCATGTAAAGAGACTTTGTCTGTAGGAGTCGTGGCAGGCTTGCTTGTTACTCACTGTGGTGTCAGTCAGGGACAGCTCTCTCCAGGTGATGGTCTCCCTTGAGCCCCTCAGTCAGAATATTGTTACCTTCTTTGAAATCCTTTGTAAATGTTATCTTGTGATATCTGAAGCTCTTACAGGCAGCCCGTGTGACAGACACGAATGTGTCACCCTCATCATTGTGCCCAACTGAGCTGAGGGTATCCCACCATTTCCTTGAACTTTGTCTCCACCCCTCTGCTAACTTACAGATTTTTATTGCATTTGTCTATAATGTCTAGCATCAAAAAACTTGTGTCTAAGGATCTACCTGTCATCCCTAATAGACAATAATAAAGATGAGAGAAGGACTGTTTTGACATCTCTCTGATTGCTTCTCTGTCAGTAAAAAAGAAAATCTTGACAGAATATCAGTTTCTCAAGGAGAGGGCAGGGATATCAAGGTGGGAGAAAAGCATATTTAATAACGTAATGATTATTAAAGCCTCATGTAATGTCCTCAATCAGAATCAAATTCTGATTTTGCAATTCCTCTGAAATTGGTAGGCAGATGTGGCTTAGTTATGTCTCTCTTTTTCTCTTCTTGCCTTAATAGCTTTAAAAATTAATAGATATGAAAAAAAATAAGGAGTTTTACAGACACCAGTCTCCACTTTAGTTTGTATCTGCCCACTACTCCATGTGCTGTGTAAGCTGAGTATTTTCCATAGCAACCTTCAGACTAGTCAATTCCCAGGTGCAAATTGTGGAAGAAACCCTGGAAGTATTCAGAAAGGATTATCAAACATTGTGCATTCTTCCAAACACAGTAATTATTCAGATACTTAAACTGCAATATTTAGTTTATTGGATGGTGCAGCACATTAATTTTGGCTACAACTTCATTTTTAAAGTTTCAGATCATTAATCACTTCATTTTACCTTGACCATGATCATATTTATCATCCTCCCACCCACTCTTTGGATAGGAATTTTCTGATTTGAGGCTAACAATTACATTATTGGAATAATACATTAAATTGAGTGTGGAGATCAGATAACACCCTTTGAAAATGGTACATTCCAACTAGATACATCTCTTCTGCACCCGTTTATTTATAAATTAGCGTGCAATGATGAGTGCAGTGCTTAATGGAACTGAGGATTTGTGGTTTACATTTGTGTTGATATTCTTTCCTTTCATGAGTGTAGAGAGAGGCATTTATGGGGTAAAAGAATTGCAACAAATGAGGCCTATCTTGTTCAGTTTGTTGCCACCTTCTGAGCAATCATAATTTGGGAGTAACAGCTCTCCAAGGTTTCAGTGGCTATCAGTGACTGTACTGTTAGTTGGCCAAACCTAAGCATATGTATTTCAGTGGATGGAAGCAAGCAACCACTGCATGCAATTTCCATGACAGACCTTCCCACATATCTCTGCCAACCCTTCTCACTGCCTTAATGTGGGTTAAATTTTGAGTTCTTAGATAATTTTTACTTAATCTCAGCAGCACACCTCTCCAGCAAACCCTTTAACCTTTGGATATGCTCAACTGCAAGTTGTCTGAAAGCTAAAAAGGAAATTTGGCTTTTGCTTTAACTGTTGAAAAGAAACAGCCAAGCAAACTTTTGTGAGTTTGTCACTTCCAAATTCAGAGTTTGAGTCCAGACGGTGTGTCTGACTCATCTGGTGTCACTTCTGTCTACATTTGGGTTAGCTAAATCAAGAATAGTGTGAAGACAATTTGGCATGTTGAATTTCTCAGGAGGTAAGGACTCATGCTCCAGCTTGGTATCAATGTCATTGCTTTGTTGCAGTTTTGTTGCTATATTTCTTTCCCCAACTGCGATTGCTACTAGATCATTTACTAGTTTTCCTTGATCAGCAGTGGTGGGATTGACAGAGTTTTTCTAATGTGTAAATAGCTCTTTGATGGGAGACCAGCCCTCTCTGCAGAACCGTGAAGTCTCAGTGCAGAGAACATTATCTCACTTTAAGCTTCTCCATAAATAGAAGGCTGCATATTTAGTGCTTTTCATCAGAAGATTTCAAAACATTTTACAAGAGACGATAAGTGTATTTATAGTGCAAGTGTATTTATAGTCAGGAAAGACATCAGATTCTGAGACATCAAAAGCAGATGTAAATGTAAAGCCTTTTTCGAGGGCTATTGGGAAAACATGTCTTGCTATCTAAACCAGTGATGTCCCTCTTTCTGTGATTTTCTGAGCCGAGAGTACATTGCCTCTTTCCTGCAGCTGACAGCTTACTAGAGCTGTCAGTCTTTTTTTCTTTTGTGCTTTGTTTATGCCGAATTTTCAATTGGTAGATCTAAGATAAGCAATGTGGCTTCTCCAAAAATGTAATAGTCCTAGTGGCTTGTGTAGATTAACAGGTTCTGCACATGGCATGAAATACTCTAATGATATGCCCTTCAGCTCAACAGGCTACTGGGAAATCTGGAAAACCTGAGTTCAGACTTGAAGATATAAGGAAAATACTAAAAATGGACTAAAGTTTTTGTGCTGCTTAGTTTTGGACCTGTTTATGAAGTTTCACACATGATAATAATAAATTAAAATATTTAAATGCATGGTCATCATGATTTTTAAATTAAAGCTTTCCTCTCTAAACATCTGTCAGGAGAGTGATCTCAGGTAAAGTTTTCGCTGTCTGTGCTGCTGATTTACTAATTTGGATGCTAATCAGAACAGAATGTGTCAATTTACTTCTATAGAGTTTTTATTTTGAACCTTTTCTTTGCAATCAGGCAGCTGGAATATTGGTTTAAAAGTTTTAATTTCTATTCATTTCTTTCTGTTCTGTCAGCTTCTCTACTGCTGTGGTGATTGTAGCTGTAAGGCATAAGTATTACCTGAACTTTCTATGACCTAATCAAGCTCAGGTAAAGATAAAAACCAGGCCTAATTTCTCTTCCTTTGTGCTCTTAGAATTCAAATGATATTTTCAAGGTAAAGGGGTCATCATCTCTTTTCTGCCAGGTATGCTTTTCTCTTTCCTCCAGGTTGTGGATGTATTGTGAAAACTGAACAAAATCAGATTCATGTTAAGGACACGAGCTTAGTCTTTACTTTCTAATCAGATAACAGCTCTTTGTGTATAGTGCTTAGAAATCTGAGTCATGGTTCATAGCTCTGTAGTGTGAATGTATCCAAAGGCGAAGAACAAAGAGAAGTCTGCCACAGAGAGTGGTTTAACTTTTTATTGGATTCAAGGTGACAGAAAATATAGCTGACACTTTAAACCACTACTTTCACTAGATTATTATTGGCAGAAGTTACGAAATAGCAAAGCTTTCTTCAACTTTCCATGATTCTCCTCGTGAGTAACATTGGTTTTCTGGATATAATTACAGTAATATATCTGTTTAAGGTAGTGATTATCAGTGATTAGATAATTAGATATTGGAATCAAAGATTTTTCTCTTTTTGTTTTTTGCCATGGAAGATATGAGATAAAGACAAGAGAACCATCAGTATTAGCTCAAGATTTCCTTCATCCCAACCACAGAATAAATTTCAGGAAGGACCTTTTAGGGGAGACCCTATGATGCTGTATGATCAATTTATATGATAAGCAACACGACCACTTTGAAAAAGATTAAGAAGTTAATCCCACCTGTGCACACAAGGGTGAAAGAGCAGCTTATTCCTTTCCTTCGACTCCACCCTCATTCCTCTTCGGAAACGGGGATTTATTTCTATTAGATGGTACCTACCCAAACTCATATATTCTTTTAAAGATTAGATCTGCTTTGGATGAAGTTCACTAAATGCCAGTCTGATTTTAATTATATTAATCATGTGTTGATCCTTGGTAGTACTTTTAAATTATTTTGATATTTCAGTTTCAGAGGAGGACTTCAAAAGAACATGATGACATCACCTAGTCAGAATTTGGGTAGAGGACAACCTGCCTGTGAAATCGTGCATCAGTGGCAAAGGTAACGTCCCCTGCCTATGTTTCTGTAAAATTAAATCTTCAAAGTAATTTTCTTACGTTACTAAATCTTACCCCTTTGTGTAGGCTGTATATTATGATTGTTTAGTTTTAGGAACAGATGACCTAGCAACCCAAGTTCTCTTATGGATTTTTACCCCCAAGGGGAATCTTTACAGCATCTTCAGTTGCCATAGCAATCCACCTCAGATGCCATTCAAAAGCTGAAAGCCAGAATTTTGTTATAAATCAGTGGAGAGAGGCAGGCACCTTTGGTGCTGACAGTGAAATTTTAGAACACTGAAATTAGCTGTCTGAAGTGCAGAATGTTGATATTATCAAGATTTTAAATAATTCGTAAAGCATTATTCATAGAAAGGTTTTCCTAAGGTCACACAAGAAGCCTGTGGTATTTTGCAAAAATAAATGCCTGTCTCCCAAGTCCCATGATTGCACTTTACCATCTGGACAATTCATCTTCTCTGATAGTTTTCAGGAAAAGTAATAATAATAGTGTATTGCACCCAGTGCTTTTTCTTTTTCTCTTAAAAAATTCATCATTATTCAGCTTTCTAGCTGAGGGTAAAGCTTAGCAGTTTACACAGGCAGAGGCCTGCTTTCTGATCCACTTTCCCACTGCATTAGGTTAACTCAAAGCAAACAAGAAACTATTTTCCCTAATAAGCACCAAGGATTGCAATTTTGTAATACAGAGGTTTGTCCTGTGCTTATGCTGTATTTCAGTAACTCAGAAGAGCCTTTGCATTACTACATAGACATATTAATCATGCTGGAAGATACACTGTTTAGAGACAATCAGTTTATGTCAGTTATCAAAAATGGTTACAGTTATTAGAGACATATTTTTCTAAGGGAAACATATAACCTTGAAGGCTTTTGGAAATCTATGGTTCCCTTCATATGCACTCCCATTTGGCAGTGTAGGACTGATCTGAAGCAAAGGACTGCACCTGAATTGAGGGCTGCACCTGAACCAAGAGGTAAATCAACCATTCTTCCATGAGACACAGAAGCTTATTGTATGAGATCTTGGGCACATTTAACTCATCAAGTCAAAAATATCTGTATAGAACTAGCAGGTACATGCACTGTACTCTATTTTCCAGACTCTGACCTGTGTTTTCAGCATGCTTTCTTCTGCCACATTGTCCTGCTTTTGGCTGGGGTAGAGTTAATTTTCATCTTAGTAGCTGGTACAGTGCTGTGTTTTGGATTTCTCATGAGAATAATGCCCTCACTGAGTGCTGTTGCTCAGCAGTATTTACACCAGTCAATGACTTTTTAGTTTCCCCTGCTCTGCCAGCAAGCAGGTACACAAGAAGCTGGGGGGCAGCACTGCCAGAACATCTGACCTGAACTGGCAAAAGGAATACTCCATGCCTTAGGATGTCATGCTGTGTGGAAAAGCAGGGGCGAATGGCTGGGAGGGGCCAGTTTCTGCTCAGGGTTGAGCTGGGCATTGGTCAGCTGCTGGTGAGTGATTGTACTGTGCATCACTCATCTTTCTTGGGTTTTATTCCTATCCCTCTCTCTCTGCTTTTCACTACTACTATTATTATTATCATTATATTTTATTTTGTTTCAGTTATTGAACTGTTCTTATCTCAAACCATGAGTTTTAACTTTTTTTCCAGTTTTCTTCCCCATGCTACTGAGTGGGGGCAGTGAGCAGCTGTGTGGTGCTTAGTTTCTGGCTGGGGTTAAAAAATTATACAGCACACATACACAGCTGTATTTGGGGTGACGTTTGAATGGATTAGGCTGATGGGAACTGAGGTATATCAAGTGCTTTCTCATAACCTCATCCTGCAGTACTTGGTAAGATGTCACTTTG
This sequence comes from Ploceus nigricollis, assembly GCA_013399945.1. Lineage (NCBI taxonomy): Eukaryota > Metazoa > Chordata > Aves > Passeriformes > Ploceidae > Ploceus > Ploceus nigricollis. The sequence goes on from VXBC01005816.1 coordinate 495,751, forward strand.
TCCAGTGCCTGTCCAGCATTGCAGCCTCCTGGAGAGGGCAGAGAGCCAATTCTTTCTGGGACTCCTTGGTGCTGCTGGCATGGTGGGGTCTGAGCCCTCTAAATGCCAGTGTGACCAATGTGCTACTCCTTGACAGCCCTCTGAGGCTGTCTGCATCTTCCTTTTCCCACACCCAGCTGCAGGAGCGTCCCCCTCCCAGACCTGCTCAGAGCCCAGTGCCCAGCACACATCTCCCACTTTGAACTTTCAGGACTGAGAAATTGCCATTTTTCAGTCTCTGCAGAGCTGTGCTCAAATCTTTGCTGAGCAAGAGTGAGGGATATTCAAATGCAAAGATGAAAGGGACAGAGAGGCTGTGATTCACACACTAAGACTGGTCCCTTGTTTTTTCACACAGGTTAGGATCTGAGAGACTTCCAAGGAAGAAGCTGGACTTTGAGGATTTTCTGCAGGGAATCCTAATGCAATTAAAATTATTTTCTATTAAGTCCATGGCAAATACCTGTTTGGTTAAAATGCTGGAATTCTGGAATACACACTCCTCTGCTGAATAAATCCCTGGGTCGTCTGCTCCAGAGCTGATCTTTGGATAATTCAGCTGTATGAGTGTGCTAAACTAATTCCTGATTATTCTCATTAGGTGCCTGTGCTCTACTGCCCACTTCATCTGAGCTGGAATCCAGCTGACAAGGGCTCTGAGAGGCTGAAGGTGGAATCCAGGTCTGATGACAGTCGCTAAAAACTCATTTATTTTCCAGGCAGAGGCATTTATTTAATTTCCATTTTAATAGACTGTTATTTCAAATACTAATCTACCTCCCAGATAGCTGCAGGTTTCTGTCATCCTATGCACAATGTATGAAGAAAAACATTTGCTGGCATTTGATCTTGGACTCAAATCAGTGTTTAGCAAAGCAGTTAAGCTTGTACTTAACTTTCTACATCTTCATAATTTCATTCCATATTAACAACTGAGTATTGGCTGAGTTTATTCTGCTAATAATTTTTCAGATTTAACTAATAGCACCCTTCTCAGTCCTCCTGTAACTTACTAATTAGCAAACTCACTAACAGTATTAATAATTTCTATAGGGATGACTGAACTTTTGCCTTCTCTGTAGTCCTGTCTTTCTGGAAACATAATTTTCAAACTAAAGTAATTTTTAAGATAAAGAGGGTTTTTACCTCTATTTAATAAAAAAACCTGTATAAAATTTTATAGTATATTAAATTTTAATTTTGAAAGCCTATTTTTTTGTGTGTGAAATTGAGATATTTTTGGAAAATTCCTTGCTTCTATAATGTTATACTTACAAGAAAATTTCTTTGTAAAAAAAGATTGATATTTTCTTATAACCTGGTTAAGGCTAGTGATAAATTCCTGTTTTACAACACTACAATCCTTGTAATTCTTATAATATATTTTCTCTAGGAGACAGGCAGTAGGTAAAAGAGGGTACAGCTGTCCCTCCAAAACAAGTGAGAACAGAGGGAGAGAATTATTAAATAAGCTGGTCAGGTTGTCTAGAAAAAACAGGAAGAAGAACAAGAACTGAGTTAATTTTTGAGCCTCTTTTTCCACCAGTGAACTTGTTAATCTCTCAAATAATAACCTTCAATTTCTCTGTCCTATTTGAATCTGTGTTTGTTTTGTCAGCTTCTGAATCCAAGTGAACTGGATTAATTGCACTTGGAAAGGTTTTCTTGAGTGACTTTTTTGAATATGAGGGGCAAAAAAAAAAAAAAAAAGAGCTGCAAGACTCTAACCAAGTTCAGAAAAGAGAAATGGGAAAGTTTGAGTTTTGTTGTTCTTTTTTTACTCATCTGGGGAAAGACTTCTCTGGTCTGCAGCCTTGTTGAGGCTGACAGAGCAGCCGAGGTTCACTGGGCATGCACAGCCTGGCAGCTCCCCGGGCCGTGTGGGATTTATCACTGCGAAATCAATCGTAAACAGGATAAACTATACCAAGCACCAGGGCTGCAGGAGGTGGAAAACAGGAGCTTCTTATACCACCAGTGTGGAGAAATACAAACCTCTGAGGAGGTGAAAGAAATGGAAACAATCTGACCAACAAGTTTGTGCAGGTGGTATTGCGGGTAAAAAATTATAAACCATAAAATTGGCTTTGGCCCTTGAGAGAAAATGCTTAACAATAAAGCACATGATCATGGACATTTTTCTTTCACATAAGTAAAATACTACCAAATCTTTCACATATTCCTAGGTTCCTATTTATTAGTCAGCAGAAAAATCCTAATCAGCCATTACTGAACTTTTTACAGGAAAGGATGATTTTCCCATGTTAACGTTGCTGTCATAAGACTCATCATATGTAGCCTTCCAGTTTGAACTTTGCAGGCCAGGTCAGCTGTTTTTTCATTGAAAAATAGAAAGGTAATTTCAATCTTTATATATGTTCCAGTGTAAATAATAAATTAAAAATATTTTCATTATACTGAACATTCTATTAAAAAATGGTTTTAAAAACGAACTTATTCCTCCCCATTTTTTTGTTTAGTTTTGTTTGTTTTCACTGCTGTCATTTCAGCAAAGAAAATAGCAGGCATTTCACTCCCTCAACCAAATATTATTTCTCTGGGAATGAAATCAAATCAAATAAATACACCCTCATAAAATTAGAGCTACCTAAAAGCCTGGGTCCAAGTGGAAGAATGAGCAGATGAATAATTTCTGAATTCAATGGAACTGCTCATCTGCAAAAACTGTTTGGAGAGACAAGAGAGGGAGAAGTTAAACCCCAAATGCATAAGGGATCCATGAGCTGTACTATGTATTTGCAGTATATATGCTCCTGACCATGCCATCAGTACAGCCCTGGGTGCTGGGGAGCTGTGGTGTCACACATAAAGGCACTTACAGCCTTTAGCTGCTGCTGAGGTTGTGTGGCAGACAGGCAGATATATTGAACATCTGAGACTTAAAACTATACACACCTAAAATGCCTATCCCCACTCCCTAGTTAAACCTAGAAAGAGAAACCAGATTTCTTGGTTTCCTGTGCAGCCCCTTCATGGGCCAGTTCCCTCTCCAGATCTGAGAGGTAAAATGGCCAAAGGGGTGCAGTGCTTGCTGCATAAACCTTGCAGTAAAGTGTCGCGCTCTTCTGAAACACTGTCTGAAGGTAGCTAAGCCATTTGCCTTTCACTGACCTTAATTTTAGAAATTTCCTCCACACATCTTAATTTGAATATAAATTGCAAATTATTCACATCTTTTTCACAGAAAATGTCTAAAGCAGGTCTACTGTCTGTCTATTTATCACTTCCTATTCTTATCTTTTCATTGTAAAGATATTCTTAGCCTAACTGAGAATTACCACAAAAACCATCATGATTTAAGTGAGTGTGAAGAACACGTTTCATAGAAAGCTATGGCTATCATAAAAATGATTCTCAGTTGTTAAAGTTGATTCTGCCTTTTAATGCTTCCTCATAACCTGATGCTTTAAAATAGTCTGTGTTTGGAACTTGCAGCAGCTTTGCTTATCTAAATAAGTCTTCTCCTCTGAATTTTGGCCAGCAGTCATATATTATTTCTACAGCAACAGAATCTCTGTAAGACCATCATATGTAATGCTAGGAATCCTTCAGAATTCTCAGCTAAATTTAAAAAAACGTGAAGAAAAAAGCTCATGAAAAGACTCAGGATAAGCCAACATCCAGCAAACTTTTGAAGTTTGTAAAGGGTAATGATGAAGATGATCATGTCTACATAACTGAAAATAAATAAGGCATACCCACATTTCATGGAAATGTAGATGACTTAGCCTACTGAGGGTGTATGCAAAAAACCACGATATCGGGGTTATAAGGAGGAGTATGTAGTCTGTGTGCAGGTTTAAGTCCTTTTTTCCCACTGCTCTTTTTTTGACATGAACAGCTCTCAGGTCACTGTTAAAACATGTTGCTGAGATGAAGAAACTCATAGCCCTTATGACTCACATGATGAGAACACCTAGACCACAAGGGTCATAACAAAGCAAGAGAATTGTAGGATTTGGTCATCATAAAAAATGGAAAACCAGAATGTGCATTTAGATGTGTAAATTATTATTATTATCGTGTCAGTAAGTGACATCTATACAATCTCAGAAGTGGTATAGTCATCATGGAAGATGAACTTTCCAGTTGTGTCTATCAGGAGTGGTCAGCAATGAGTAAACTTCATTTTCTTGGGTTTCCTTGTAACTGCATCCCCAATGCCTAAATGTAATGGAAACAAAACTGGTCTTAGAGAAGATTTTTCAGAAAACCTGTGAGTTTTGTGGAACTCTGCTCAGGTAGAGAGGACTATGGTTCAGTAGAAGTTTAGAGTCTATGAAGGAGAGCATGAGCATGGGGAGTGAAGCAGCAAACTCTATCTTCCATTAAGGAGAAGAGTTATGTTTAATTTTTTACTTTCTAATAAAAAATTGTGTTCATAGAAACAAACATTTCTTACCAATGGAATTTATTCTTTTGTTTTAATAAAAGAGATAGACTTGTGCTAGTATTTAGTTCCAGATTTCAGTACTAACCACAGAAACTCCCTTTGAATTTATGATGCTTTGCTTCAGAGGTCCTGCAAAACAGAGTCTGCCACGTCAGTAACCAATGACACTCCTGAAGACCTTCCTTCCTGTCACTGGCATGTGTGGTACCTCAAGCATTTGCAGGAGAGAAAGGCTATATGAGTATTTCTGTGCCAGCTGGGTTTATTAGGGATAGTTATCATGGTTTGTACAATTTTCTGTGTTAATATTATGCGTCCAATAATTTATCTAGCTGTTACTGAAAAGTGCCTAAATAATATAAAACCAAGCCACATATAAAATTAATTAAAACTATGTTAGGTCAGTGATTCTGGGTAATTAAAGGAATAAAATTCACAGCTATATTCCAATCCTTGAAGGTGCTTTGCAGATGTGAGGACCTGAGCACTCTTGCTGTTGCCTCAGAAGAGCATGTCTGTTGCAAGAAGACCTCAGATGTCTGGTGTGACCTGCTGTGTTCTGTTAGCAAAGGGTGTAGCCTGTGAATCTCCCTGTGGTTATGAATTTGCCTTTGCATTCTCTTAACCTAGTTTTTTGTTCTCTGATTAAGTAAATTATGTGTAATGCAGAGCTACAGAGCTACTAAGCATAGGGAGACCAGAGTCTTTAATAAAGGAACAGATGATGATGCAAAACACATGAACTTTGTCACCTCAATCTGATGGGAACTGGTGATGTGCTATGAGAAACCACTGCACTTGTGAGATTTGGACAGTACTAAAGAGAAGCACAGGTTTTGTCCATTTTCAAAGACTGTGAATGCACAGTGGAATGAGAATGGGTAGCTCTAGGCTAGAGTCTCTCTCCTTAATTACATGACATGTACCAAGGATCGTGCATTGACAAACACATTTGGCATCAGTCATCACCCTTTACCTAAGTCATCAGTCCAGTGATTAGTATGCTTGTTGTTGTCTCTGCAAATGCCCACTGTGCCATTGTGGAGCAAATAAGTGATAAGACCAGGAGAAAACCTCTTTTCTGTAAAAAGTACAGTGTGTTTTTGGTTTTTTTTTTGTGGTGGATGAGTTCCAGTAAAGGTTGCCTTGCAGAATAATGCAGAAGGGAATGGGCACATGTGAGGTTAAATGCAGGCAGGAGCAGTGGGTAAGGGACATGGTGAATATGTGAGTATAACCTACTTACAAATGAGTGAACACCATATCCTGTAAATCCAATATTGTTGTTTACAGAGGAATTCACTTCCCAGCACAGCTAAATAGTTTAAGGGCAGTGTGTTCTTTGAAAAGGTTACCTTGTTACCCACTCCAGAGCCTCCAGATGTGCATTGATTTGGGTATAATGTGAGTACGGATGAAAGAAGATGAAAGCACCTGAGGAGGGACACAGTAAGAACATAATGTGTGTACCAAGCTGAAGTTCCATCTTTTCTTTTGTATTCAGTGAAGACGTGTAACAAAATACTGTAAGGATACAGGAGGTACCTACACAGATCCTTCCACTTGCATGACTTAATCTCTGAATATTTTGCACGTTTAGGGACAATCTGACCAAAACCTTTCATCTATATACTGTATTTAATAGATGTTCTTTAACTTTTTTATTGCACTTCCTCTTTGAATCCATGTCCAAATTTAATCTGTGATTTAATTATTTGTTTTAATTCTGTGTGATTTTTTCACTAGATGTCTTCTCACTCCTGTTTATGAGAAATAAAGAATAGCTATTTCCCTGCTCAAGACTCTATCCCATTAATGCTTTTATAGCTCTTTATTGCATTTCTCTCACAGTCACTTTTACCTAGGACAGTGGATCTTAATTTTGTTTTGTAACTTCCATATGGATACTGCCCTATGTCCCTCATCACCACCTTTCTGTTCTGAATTGCTTTTAATTCTGTTATCTCCTTATTGAGATGGGATGACCAGAATTCCTCTTAATGTTCCTGCAAGTTAGAGTACCCTATAGCTTTAATAGAGATATAATCATGATGATGTGTCTATTAATTTCTCTATTAATTTCCTCACAACCACTAATACTCATCTGATTTGATGCAAAGGCCTAAGGAATTATAAGATACTTTCATAGCACTGTCCCCTGTGAATTCAAGGTCCATTTTGGAGCTAATTTACCACTTATCCATTTCTAGTATTCTTAGGTTTATTTTTTTTTGACTGCACTTATTTGCATATATTAATATTTACATTTCTTCTATTTGAGCAGCCAGTCACACAATCTTGTGAGATCCTTCTGCAACATCTTAAAAAGAAGTCATTTTGCATTGGAAAACTTTATCTTCTTGCTATTTACTTCCTTTCCAGATTATCCAGGCGTATTTTGAGCAGCCCGAACCCCTTGGCAGCCTACTAAGGACTATCTGCTTATCCCCACCCTTTGCTTCTAACCTCTTGCACAGTTACTAATTCACAGTAGGACCTGTTCTTGTATTCCATGGCAGCTTCTCCTCATCATGAGCTTTTGCTGTCCATGTTAAAACTTTTGGGAAATTCACCTATCCCATTGTGACCTTCTGGGCCCCGGTGATCCATGTCCTTGTACCAGTAAGTGCTATTGAAGCACTACATCCATCTGTCATTTGGATTCCTTCTCATTTTATCACATTTATTCACATGTCTATAAACTCTGTTCTTCGTGTAATGTCAAGTAATTTGCTCTGTATCCCAGACTAGTTTACTGACATGTAGCTCTTTGCATCCCCATAGCTTTCTTTCTAAAACTGAAGTCTCATTTTCTGCCTTTTATTCCTTTGGTAGTATGACTGATTTAAACATTGGCAACATATTACATATTTTACATTTTATTTCCCTTAGAGCTGTTGCATGAGTAGCATCTGGTCCCACACATTTGTTACTATTTATTTTACCACCTCTTTCAAAACCTTTTCAACTAACATTTGAATTTGAAACAGTTACTCTGACTCATTCACTCTACAGAAAGGTGCAGGTGTGGGAGCAGGCCTTAAATATGTTATTTCTTTTTATAACTATTTTCCACATTAAAAATATATTATAAATCAATCACTTATCTGAGCATTTTCAAGAGATTCTATATTTGAGCTTGAGCATTTTTGTAATTTTTTTTCCAGGGAAAAGGCATTCAATAGAGCCATTTTTTTTCTAAATCCACTTTAATTAATTGAGTTTCCTGATGGTTTTCTTTTTTTTTGGTTTCCTGCTGTTCCCTCAGCCTTTTTCTTGCAAGAAGTTTCTTTTAGGTGAAATATCTTGTAAAGTTTGAGAAATTGTACTAGGCAATATCTGAGTGTCTGACTTTTTGGAGTGCCTTTCATGTGTTTGCTTGAGTACTTTCAGTATTTTCAAAGCTGCAGCCTAAGGGTGGCCAAAGTCCCTCTTCACCCATGTTTTTTCCCAAACGGGATTTCAAAAGCTTCCTGTGCTTTTTAGCTGCTAGTAATCCTAAAAGAAGCTGGAAACCAGTGATCTCAAGTCAGCTTCACCAACACTAGACACTCACAAGAATCAGGGTGAAGTCCTTGGAAGTGCTCAACAAAAATGAGAGACATGCATACTGGAAAAACAGCACTTCAAAATTTAAAGCAGAGGGAAAAAAGATCGAGAGAGCTTTCAAATACATACTGGAAAGATGTGAGGATGCTGTAGGACAGCTAAGTAGCTCCACTATACTATACAAGACTGTTGTTAATCTCAGGTCCACTGCACAGAACAAATCTTTGGTTTAATAATCTGAATTATCAGGATTAGAGGTATGCCTGACACATTCTGAGAATCCTTTTATTAGGTCCTTAACTGCAGTCATTTCTTCATAAGAAACCACTGCCAGGTTGAGAAATCCACCCAGAAGACCTTTTAGTGAAGAAAACTTCTGTTGGAGCTGAACAATAGCTGCAGCCCTTTCAAAATAGAGCTTTGGCAGCCTTTACAGTCCTGGGGACCCTCATGTTCTCAGCTCACATGGTGCTGACTTCAAGGGGGCCTGTCCAAGGACACCACTCCTTTGCAGAAGGATCTTGCCTGTGAGTTTCTTTTGTTACCCTTAACTTTCCAAAACCAAATGTTCTCCTGTCTCAGTTACAGTTCCCTGGTGTTTCTCATTGTGTCCTCTGATCCTGAAGAGGCCCCAGGCTGGCAGAGCCAGTGCAATGAATTTCTGTTGTTTAGCTTTCATTTGTGACCACAGTTGGAGTAAATGATTCATTTCAACAGCATTTCTTTGCACAATGGTGTTGTGAGCGTGACTGAGAGCAAAATGCAGTCCTCAGCTAGAAATGGAAAATAGTCAGATGCCCCTCATGAATTTTAAATTACTTTTATTTCTAGCATCAGTAGCAGCCAGAGGAAACCTGGTTATAAAATTGAATAATTCCTACTAGATCTAGGATGAAAAATGAAAAGCCTTCACTCCTCAGGAGCCCATTTGACAGGGGCAACAGTTTGATATTTCAGGGATCTTGAAAACCTTTCAGGCTTGAAGCTCCTTCTGCAGACACCTGTCACCTGAAAATATTTTCAACATGGGAAGTCAGAAGTGAAGAGCAAGATTAAGGAACAGTGAACTCATGCGGAAGGTCTAAGACGGACTGAATTTGAATGCCTATTTGAGATTAAAATCCTCTTTCCCCCAAAACAGTCACATTAATTCCCACTAAGATGGTCACTGCACAGGATAATGTGGTAGAAGCTGATTATGTACTATGAAGAATTTGGACACATGGTATTTTCTGTTTGGTTTCTGTTTTGTTTGCATTTTATTTTTATGCTGCTTGTGTTAATACTAATGTTTTCTTTGGCTTGTTTATTTTGGGTACTGCAGAGTCCTTTCCAAAACTCTTGACAGATGTATCTTTTCTGCAGTGTGAACAAAGTTTATTGCTAGTGCAATATTAGCTTTTCTAATCAGAAACTGACGTTATTACCTAATAGTTATTGCTCTGCATTATCAGTCAGACGTTGGAAATAATGGGCTGATAAAGATTCTATTATTTTGAACAGGTTGACAATTTCAGGCTTTTGCTGCACAAGATCAGGAGACCCATAAAGGAACAGAAAAAAAATTTGAGTAGCAAAGCTAATCAAAAGCTCATAAACTCAAGAATTATTATCCAAGTGTGACTCTCTTCCTAAGGCTGTTCACTGAGGAGCCACATAGCGTGTGCTCCAGTCCAGAGACCAGACACGACCAGACCTCAGGCAGACAAAAAGTATGAGATGTGCCAATGTCATTCTGAATCTGAGCTGATAGGTTGCATTTCTTTGCATAAGATATTTTGTCCTCTAGAATTGAGATGGTCCTGAGGTTTTTGGTCAGCTGGAGTTGTGGACAGAATGGCCTCATGTTCCCAGCAGCTTACCATGGATGGGATTTAAGGACATGTGGTTGTGCATATTTAGAAACCAGATCGAGAAATTTTTCCCTGTGCTGGTAGAAGAGGAAAACAGAAGCTCATTTTAGTCAAAACCCCACCCTTTTCTGCTACCAAAAGAAAGCCTCACTCATCTTGAGAATGCATTTTTGGGCTTGCTGATCTAGAATGGGAAAAAGGAAGAAAACTTTGGTATCCTACCAGGTACCAGTCCTTGATCTTCCATTCTATGTTTAAAATAAGGAGTACCTGAATGTAACACGATGGTATAAACCTAAATAATCAGCAGATAACATTTCACTGCATGCCTGTCTATCCTTGAAGAAAGATTAGAAAGCAAAGAGATGTCAGTTAATAGAATACTTGATAAGCATTCGTGGCATTTAGAAGAAGTAGCAATGAGGAAAAGAGGACATCTATTGGTTTTCAAAACCGGAAGAGAGTACACAATAGAGCAGTGTCCTTTGGGAGCAGAAAAGGTTTGCCACCTTTTCTATACTGATGCTTCAATGTTCAAAAAAGTCAAAAGGAGTTTGCCACCTGTACATAGGCAGTAGTGTTACCTGTGCTTGATTTCAGCCTCGGTTCAAACTGCATCAGTGGCCAGAGCAACTTGCGGTGAAATTAGATACAGACTGACTCTGATTCACTTTCCTGAGCTTAGTCCTAATTGTCTTAAGGGAGAGGAAAAATGCAGAAGTTAACCCTCACTGCTGGATTTACTTATAACTATTATGGCTGAATTTGCTTGTATGGTCAGTACTCTTTTATAGTCTAATTGGGATATCTGCTTACATGTATCTGACACATAGCTAGCTAATATAGACAATTTATAGAGCATGCTCTTGTCCATGATTTGGCTATTTCTAATTTTACCATCTAGGAGAGGACGAGAAAGAAAAGGAAAGACAGAAGAGTAATTTAAATTAATGACATTTAACTTTTGAAATCTCACATTAAGAGTCTTGCATTTTACTGTTAGTTCATAAATGTAGAATAACATAATGAAAAAGAAACAATGCTCCTTCCAAACTTTTTGTTTGATACTATGGCATTTTTATATTTATGCCTTTAATTAACTATTTCTGTTGTCATTTAAAATTTCCCTTGGAGAATGAATATATATTTAATAGAAATATTAATTAAATCTTTATGGGCACATTTATTTTAGCCTTCAAGCATTTCCAGAATCTTGACTAAAAAAGTTCTAATTTTGATGTCAATTGGATCTGACAATGTAATTTTTTTCTTTTTTTTAATACACTGGTAGAATGAATGGAAATGTCACATTGATCACTGAAACTTACACTGAAAAATCTTTCCTGTGACAAAATGCTTCTCATTCTGTTTGATTGGCATTCACGGTGGCTTACAGGTGGTGACTTTTATTCATCAGTGACTATCAAGGTACCAGTGTTGTAGGGCACTTTCTGTGAAAATGGCATCATTGACTCACTTCCTCATCCGAAATATATTCACCCAAATATAATGGACTAGACACAAGGACAACACTTAAGTAACTATTGCAGTACTGGTGTAGATTAGTTGTCTAAACCAAAAATAGTAATCTAAGACACATCCGATCAATGAGCTGTCAAGTAATACTGGAAATATCTGGATTCACTACTTAAAAAAAATATATATATTTGCTTCCAGAGTTGATTGTATCTGAGGAGCTATTTGGTCCAGTGATTAGTATTTTTAAAAAGTTAAAACAACCCCACCAAGTATGATGGTGAGATGAGCCCTGGTGTGCCTTTCAGCTTGCTGATTACTCCAAACCAGAGAAGGACAATGAAGCTGGGTTTGGAGCACAAGTCTTATGAGAAGCAATTGAGGGAGCTGTGGGTGTTCAACCTGGGGAAAAAAAATGCAATATATTGCCTTTCACTTTTTTCAGAATCTGAGCAGTGTTATTGAAAAAAAAAGTTTGGTTAGAGACATAATGGATTTTTAAAATTATTAATTTTAGAAGCTGAGAAGTGGCCTTGAGCAGCTATATAGTGTTTATTTGTTGGCGGACTGGATACTTGGAGGAAATCACAAAATAATTTCATCATTAAGAAGAATTTTCGAAAGGAGATAATTAAAAAATATTTTTGGAAAGTCTGTATCTATTTTTCTCAAATAATATAATGGTAAAACCAATTGTGCCAGTTATTTGTGTTAAATGAAGAGAAAAATGATAATTAGGATTAACATAGTGAAATTGCAGTTAGAGCCTTTGTAAAAGCTTCACGCTTTCATTCATAAGGGGTGGTTAACAACGCCTTTGTAATGCAGATTTACTTACTGTAAGATCTATATTTGATGAATTGAATTATTTAGAAGGCACTGAAAGCAGCACTAAAAAGCAGCGCTGTCCTCACCGGCATGATTTCAACAATTACAGTCCAGTTATTTTCACTTTGCACTCTACTTGTGTAAAGTGGACAGAGTAGAATTTTGTAGGCTAACATGGATCAGATTTGAATTAAAGAAGGCTGGTTGTGCTGCTCTGAATACATATGTGTATCCAAATTCAAATTCTATTTGAAATGTGCCTCGTATACCTGTTTCTTCCTTCCTAAGACATTAAATTGTGATATGTTCCACAGAAAGCGCTGTGATGTAACATGTCTATGCAGATGATGAAAGAACTCTGAAAAACTTGTGGCTTTCATTATAATAAGCAATGGGAGAGGCTATAATTTACCTCTTCCTACAAAAGCAGAGGCTACTTCATCTTAGGAAGGAGGAATGCTCAAGATTGCAGCTAAAGGTTCGTGTGTTTTTTGAAACTCTCTTCTCTACACTACATTTTTGCATGAAGGAGATAGCTTTCCTTCAGTGGGTGAAATACCTGGTACTTGACAGGCCCTGGTGCTGAGTTTTTAAACCTGATCTTAAAATAAACTTGCAGAGGACATGCAGCCAGACAGCTTCTCACTTCCAGGTTCTTTGCTTAGCAAACAAACAGCTGCACATGCTTTTGCTATTTAAACAAGACAGCTTCATTTCAAATGCATGTACAACTCCTATTGAAGTCAAGGAGAGCAGGTCATGTCTGAAAACATGGTTTGTCTTTTACTTTCCTTTGGCCTTCTGATCAAGGCGCCAGGAAAAGGAACAGCATCTTGTTTGGGAAATTCAGGGTTTCAAAGTATGTCAAAGGGAATAGTGAATAATGAACAGAGAGATGGGGTTGAATACAGGAGATATGAGAGAAAGAAAAGAAAGAGAACAGAAAAAAACCCCTTGTTACAGAGTTATTGAAGGGTGGAGAATGAAGGATGCTGCTAACATCTTCCACTGAGGTACTTTTGTCCCAGTAATACCATGCAGAGGGGAATTCTGCTCTGTCTAGTCCTGTCTTGGAGCATGGGAACTTTTGGAATAAATATATGCTTGTTTCTATATCAGCAGTGGATTCCTTAAAATCCAGCTTTTTGAGCATCTCATTTCCATCAGAAGCAAGAAACTATTATTTTGGAAATGTCTGCTGAAATTATCAAAGATTATCACCATTCTCAGAAGATGAGAGTTTCTAAAAGAACGTATAAAAGACTTATAACTTGCAATGAAATTGTGAGATTTAATAGAGCCAGGCTTCTGGAGACCACCAGTGAGAACAGATTGCTAAAATCACCTCAGAGTGATTTTACAAAGCATTAAATTACTGAAAATTGATCATGATTTTATCTTGGGATCCCAGAAGCAAGTTTTCTATTCCATTTTTGTTTTGTTTTTTGACAGCGACCTTGCCTTTGCAGCTGACTTTCTGCAACTGGTTCCCCTATTTGGATCTGAAAGAGCTCATAGCTAAATAGACACTCCCTTATTGTGAATTTACTGTGGCCCATGTCATTGACCCCAGTCTTAAATTGCAATGTTTAAAACTGAAGGGACATACTTGGATATTGAAAAATATTGGTCATAACCTCTGTTCATTATCAGAGGAATAAAAAAATGGTCTGGAGACTGAGATGGAAAATATACCATTTCTGAAACCCTGATGGGAAAATTTTGGGAATTAATTTGAAATACTTTGATAGAAGGAGGTACAAAGGAGAGAGTGGAAAAGAATATATCTCCTTCAGTACTCAGCAGAAACTTCACCAAAAATGCACCCCCAAATCCCAGGCACGTACAGATCTGGGCCATGAAGATGTGTCTAGATCTTAGCAAACACATTTTGTTTGGATAAGGGCTGTAAAGTCTGTCTTTACTGCAGGACTGAATCTCTTACTCAACCAGCCCTTCTAACTGCAGAGAAATCTCAGCCCAGGGAAGTTCTACTGAACATGGGAGAAGCAGAGGAGCTATAACACAAATGAAAGAGAGGGAAAGGGAAGCTTTTAAAACAGGAGATGAATTGCATCATCATATTTCTGCCGCAAATAACTCACAAGTACAGAAGCAGATCTCGCATGTTAACCACAGAAAGGAGCCAGGAGCTCTGGTATTGGCCTACATGACAGGTACACCTCAGTCTGATCTTCTGGTGAGGAGCTCCAGAAAGCAGATGGAAGCAAGGCAGTCTCAGACTGACACCTGGAGCAAAGCCTGGGAGACTTCACCATGTGCCTCCATCCCATGGCTGGCTCTTGCACAACCTGGCTCTCAGCTTGGTTTTCTCTGGTTTCTTGCAGTGTCTTGGATTTTGTGACCTGATTTCTGCTGCCTTTGAGGGAGGGTGTCTGAGTTAAAGTACTTTCTTGAGTAAAAGCTGGTAAGACCCAACTGGTCTCACTGTCAAACCAGCATGAATCAGCAGCATCAGGCAACTTGATTTTTCCTGTAATCAAGAGAGGTTTATGATATTCTGAGCTCTACAATATATGCTGATTGTTAAATTACAGTATTTTTCTGCCGTAAACTACTTTTTTCTTTGTAAAAAATATCAGTCTTGCTTATTAAATTATGATCAGAAAAGGTGGTCTTTTCTATGTGTGTGAGGATAAAATGATTGCTCTTTTCTTACCAGTTCCTGTTCAGCAGCTAAAAAGCTTATATGAGAGGTAAATATGAAATTTATGTTCCTTTCCTAGGGGGTACTATAGATGTTTTTGCTGGTGTGGCACCATTTTCACATATGACAGGAATACTGTCAGATGGATCTTTCTGTTTTTAAACAGATCATTTACGGGATATGAAAGAATTAATTTAGGAAAAAAAAGGAGGAATAAATCACTGAGCAAGTGGCTGGGTACATTGGAAAAAATAGTCAAAAACTTAGAAAACAGATGAATATAAAAATACTTTGGGTCCTAATGTTTAACTAACATTTTTCTTGTTTTTGAGGAGTGGTTTGGTTCTAGTCTGAAGGTTTGAAGAAATCAGCCTATGAATTGTAAATGAAATGCTAATGATTTGGGGGGTGTGTGTGGGAGTCTTGGCTCAAAACATGCTTAATATTTTCTGTAATGGGTGTGTGTGCCCACACTGCAAATATCTCTGTTAAAATTATGTATCATATGGGAAAATGAAATTTATGGATAAGTGCATTTTGATTTTCAGACCCAGGCCAGAGTCACCACTGTGCCTCAGGATCCTGATGCTCTATGTTGCACTGTGTCTCAGTGTAGAATGAATTCACTATTGCTTCTGCCACGTAATTTACACTTGCTAATCAGCCACCAATCGAACTTTTAAGACATCAGAAGATAAATAATGGGCTCAGTGAATCCCCAGAGCATCTTCATAAAGGTTCAGCAGAACAACCCTAATGATCCATACTTTTATAAGCCTTGGTTTTCACAGCATTAGTGCTGATGCTGATGTCCAGTAAGTGATGAACAGTAAGATATCCACTAATCAAACAGCCCAGGGAAGCCCCTTTTCCCCTGCACCCATATCTTATGCTTTGTGCTGGTAACTCTTTGCACAGAGGCATGAGTACTTCTGAAATTCTTAGAAAGAGCCATTAAATGAAAAGGAACTGCCTGACTTCAGGAGCCTGCACAGCTATAAATAGCAGCACAAAACTGATCTATAATTCTAGTCAATGGCATGGCTCATTTCTAAAGTTGTACTTTCCTGGATACTTTCAATGAGAACGATGCTTCTAATAGCGATTTAACATGATAGTAAATTTCCACTTAAATAATAATTTGAGGATTTATTACCCAGGTTTGGGAAAGTAAATCTCTCTCTGCATGAAAAAAGACCAAGCTGTGAAGGCATCTGGATCAAGCCCAAAACATTACCTATGGGAAGAAAAGTCAAAGAGTGATAAAAAGCTCTTTAAACAGTATGGATAATAACACATATATTCTTGTAATGAGGAAGGGGAATAAAATGTTAATTCACCCAAAGTTTAATAGATTTATTAGCTTTGAGACTAATTAGGGAAATCCTGAGACCCTATGGATGGATTTAGAAGGGTCTTTTCTGATCCAATTCACTGCTCTCTCCATGTCTCCAGTGCCCTATGCTCTGCTGACAAGTATGGATAGTATGGGAGCCACCCAAACAGTGGGAAAACCTGTAGACTTTCCCCTTATTGTACAGGAATATTCACAAACATTTTCTGTACACCTGAGAAAACCTCTTGGGAGAAATAATCTTTAGCTATTATTTACATTTTACTACATTTGCCATAAAATTGTTCTCTAATTTTTCACAATTTCAGCACAATTTGAGGTGCTATGGGACAGCAAAGTTAGTCAGTACACATGCTGCTTATATAAACATTAAGCAGTGTGCCACTAATAGTTATACCACTGCTTATAGTGATGGTACAGAGCTCACAGAGCCATAAACCCCTCCAGATTGAATGATGTGGATTTTAGAAACAGGGCCAAGGCAGCCCTGCCTCTACACAAACAACCCTACACCCAAACAGACCAAATGGCCCACAAAACCACCCTACACTGCCTTGTGCAGAAGCTTGCTTCAGCCCGGGTCAAAAATGTTGGAAAAATGAGGTTGTGGAAACAATTGCTATAATTGGAAGACACTTCTGAAAAGACTATTTATTTAAAATAAAAGAAGAAAAGTAAATAGTCAGGGGAGGGGATAATCAATGAGAAATTCATGTGGAAATTAAATTACATAACTGAGGGATTTGAACTCAGAAAGAAAGCAGAGAATATACGTAAAGAGAGTTTTTGCAATTGGTATTTCTGAATCTTTTTTTCCCCTTTCCCTTTTTATTTTTCAATGCATTTTCCTTTTATTTGCCATTCCATTTTTCCTTTTTTTCTCTCCTTTTCGTTGCCACCTCCACAGAGACTTCTGAGACCATTTTTAAGGCTAAGAAAATTAACAAAGCCCAAGAGAGACCGTCAGTGACAGAGAAAATGTTATGAAGGAAACTGGTATGATAGAAGTTATTATGAAAGGTCAAGGAAACAGACCAAAATGCCTGAGTGCCATGAAACTTATGAAGGAGAAGTCGGTTGGAGTTTATAATATGATGGAGGAAAATGAATGAGATAAAAAGAGAAGTGGAAGTGAAGATTATGATGGATGGATTTAATATAAATAAGGCACAGTGCATATGACAGGTAGGCACATATGGCTCAGCTCCCACCTTGAAGACTAGATATATGGCTGACAATATCAGTAGGCAATAATAAGAATATTAAGAAGTAAAATTTGTAGGACAGAACAATCTAGTGTATCAAGCAATTGTATCTCTTGTCTCAAAATATTGCCCCTTTATTTCATGTTAATCCCAGACTTTTGTAGGAATTAAACAATATTCAGTATGACTAAATTTTCCAGATAGGATATGATATAATGGTGTTTTAATTTTGTTTAAAATATGTTGTCTTTAAGCAAAGCAAAGCTTTGAGTAGAACAAGGCAGCAATGGTTTTTTTTTCTGAGAGAACATGCAGAATAAAAAAATTTCTCTGCAAAAGTGACTGAAACATCTGAATATTAAAAATATCAAGAAACAGATGAGTCAAAGGACCAAACTCAAAATATTGGAAATTGTTTGATAATGTCAATATGTAGCGTTTTTACATTTAACTTTTTATTAATTTGTAAGCAAATTTCAGAACAAAATATTTTGTTATCATATTGATAATGATAACAAAAAACTTTTGTGATTTGAAAACACTGAGCACACTCAATCAAGGAGTTCCAGAGCTTACTCAGCCATTTAAACTGAGCTGTGAACTCCACTTCTTATTGAACAACTTGTACTGATTCACAGCCCCCAGCTGATGTTTCTTTGGCTGCAGTTTTTGTAGTCACATAATCCTTTCCATTCAGCTGCTCTCATGTCCAAAGGGAAGAGCAGGCTGAAATCTCTCTTTCTGCTTTGCTTTCCATCCTTAAGAATATATATTGGACTCTTCATTTGAGAAAAAATCCCTCTGAAGGATTTCAGTGAGCCTTGGCATTTCTGTTGGTCTCAGGGCTGGGAAGCCTCTGCTCTGTGGTCCATAGCAGATCTGATCTCCTCTGCTTCTCACTGTCCTGCCTACTCTGGCTGCCCAAAGTATTTACAGCGAAATTTGGGCACATGTCTGCCACTCGCATATCTGACCTTTCAGCTTCAGCTCTTGTTAATACACCTGCATTGGGAAAAGCCCTGTAGAGGGGACACACAGTGCCCCTTTTAGTGAAAAAGTAAGAATGTCTGGTGTCTGGGTATAATTCAATCTACTCAGAGGAGTAGTTTACAAAAGATGAGCCTTTTCTACTTGAATAGTTTCTGTGCTCCAGACCTTTAGGGTGCAGTATGGCAGCAAACATTGGGCAGGGATATGGCAGCGGCTCTCTGGCCACAGAGAGCAGGCACAGACTTTCTCAGGATTTTTCCTGAGAGAAGTTGTGAAAGAAGCAGAGAAGAGAATCAAAACAATTCTTATCTCTGCTCGTTGTTGTGCCCATGTGGAATGTGTTTGGAGATTGTTTACCCAAGGTGATTACCTGATTGGATTGTGGTGATGGTGCTTGGATTCACTGACCAATTGGATCCACAGCTGTGTCAGGACTCTCAGCAGAGAGTCACCAGTTTTCTAGTTAGTTAGTGAGAGCTCTTGCTGCTGTAATATAGTGTAATATAAGTATGGTAGAATATACTATAAGATGAGATAATAAAGCAATTAACCAGCCTTCTGCAATCATAGAGTCAATACTAATTATTACCCGGCTGGGGGCCTGCAACAACACAAGGATACCTTTTGCACTTGCTGGAAATCTAGCACAACAAAGTCTGAGTCTTTACTGGGGCATTTAGGGGCAGTTTCAATACTGCTCGTAACAGGGGAGAAAAAGAAACAGGCAAAATAGCACACAGCAATTTGCTGAAGTAGATTTCTAAATTCCTTTTATGTTACCTGCGCTAACATCCTCCATATTTATGACTAACCTTTTCCACTACACTCTGCAATTATTAGTCTGCCTAGCCAGTATTTATAATGGTGGGACAGACTCTGGTGCCCCAAACACATTATAACTTCCAGAGACACTTCTAACCAGCAGCTAAACGTACGCAGTAAAAGCTGACCAAGCACATGAAAGATTTCTCTAATTGCTATAATTATGTAGAAGCTCTAGAATAAAATACCATTTCTCCCTGCCCCCCCTTTACCTTTGAAAATTCATTGTCAAAGAAAATGAAAAGGAATTGTTCAATAGCAGGGTCACTGTCTACAGACTTTGATGCTTTTGATTGGAAATTAAAGCCATAGTGATTACAAAGTGGGTACGGTACCTAATTATAATGTTGGTTCTTGTGGTAATATATAATGACAATGTACCTCATTTTTATCCCTTCTTTTGTGGTAGAGGATTGCAGGAGCTGGGGAAACACTGCCTAGTTATAACTCTTTAAAAGTTACATCTGGAATAAAGCTAGGGCTGATAAAACTGCAATCCTATCACAGCAATGGAATAAAAGCTTTGTGAAGATGTGGGCAAGAGGAAGGACTGTTTAAGAGCCTTTTATAACCACACAGCATTTTGAGGCTTTGAAGGTCACAAAGAGAGATGTCTGCAGAAGCAAGATGTAAGGACGTCCTGCTCTGTGGTGGTGCAGCCCCATGGGCAGCAGCCCCACCACGCAGCCTCACCAGTCCCCCTGGCAAGTGAGAGGCCATCAATCCATTGCAATAGATGGAACATAAGTCCATTTTTCACTTCCTGGTAATAAAATTAATTTCACAAAGGCTACCGGAGAATTTCAGGCTTGGGAATTTTGTCTGATGCCATTGGCCTGCCCATGGTTACGGAGACTGAAACTCCATCTGTAGCAGTGAGGGGCAGTAGATGACATTGCTGTAAAGACTCCTCAGGGGGTGCATTGCTTCCCCAGTAAGGAAGAGCTAAGGTCTGGTGTCTGTTTCAGCCAGAAACACATTTCTGTGCAGAGTGCTTTTTGTTGAATGGGAAAAATCCAGCACACCGCCTGAGCCCTGCAACATCCTTCTCTTCTGCTTACACAGCAAGAATTTAGGATGAGAGTGGCAGAATTTCAGTATTTAAATGTCTTTGATGGTCAAAAACCTGGCAAAAAACACACAACAATTTACAGATACCTAAGGAATAGGTTGTTCACTACCTAGTGAAATTAGTTGCTTAAATTCTGTCCACATCTTGAGAAGAAATCTGTAAAGTACACCCATATGCTTAAATAGGAAAACAGTATTGAAAATTCATTCCTAGTGTGTTCATGCTACAGCTGTGGATCAATTAAACATAGTTAAATTATGTAGAAATGGTCAAATTTTCCTCTCTGATGGGTCAGTATCAATCTAATTTTCAGAGCTGTTCCCAGTGTTCATGGGCAGGAGAGAAAGCAGAATTTCAATATTGGATCATACATAAGTAAAACAAATAAAGCAAATCAGATATGAAGAGAAAAAACCTAATAACAAATAGACATCAAAAAAATATGGAAACCAGCTCTATTTCTATTTAACACATCATCAGTAGAAAGAAAACCTACTGGAACAGCAGAACTTATTGATGCTTATTAGGACAATAGTTCCTGAGTTATTATGTTGTTCAAAGAGTGTTTAGTAATTAGGTTTTAAATTTACAGCAGCAAAATGTAGAAAGGATTTACATTTATCCCTTCTAGTATCACTGTCAGCAGTAGTGTCACAAAACAGCACAAAACTGGGAGGTGTTTTGGATCTGTGGATCCAGGAATATGGGAGCTTCTGCTTGTAGTCTTTGCACGTGTCTCTGCTCTTCTCTCCTAAGTGATCTGTGGTTAAGCTGATTAGCCTGCCTCTTCAAGCCAGGCAGAGAAATCCCCGAGATTTCACTGCCTCAGAAATCTCCGCCAGCCACAGAGAAGTGCAGTAGCAGCGCAGCAACAGGATGGTTGCAAATGGGATATAATCAAGTGACACAGCTAACAATACAGAACACGTCTGTGGCCAACAAGGCCATCTCTGAAAAAATGATTATCTACTCTGCTCTGTTCTATTTGCTTCTTACATTGCAGCTGTCAGCTTTGCACCAGAGCCCTAGTGATTTCCATGACAGATAGTCGGTGCAACACCAAAAAACTTGCTTTTTATGCTGCTTCTAATGCATACTTGCACATTTTATTCTGTCTCCAGGGTAGTGTGTTTGTCAGCTTTATCCTGCAACCATTCAGTAGGTAATTATTACCCTAGAACAATGAACAACTCATCCAGCAACACTCAGAAGTTTGCTGGTGGTAACAGAGAGTTTTGTTAGCTGAAGGTGCCTACTGAGCCCTGGAGCTGTGTTGCTCTTTCGGTACCTTATAATTATAAAGACATGTGAGAGAAAAGAAATTTTCCTTCTCTGGATACCTTTTTTTCCCCCTAAAAGTCTTTAATAGGCATTGATTTCAGCTTTTTTCCAGCTTTTAGAAGGAACAATTTATTGCTCCATGGGTTGAATGATCTCAGCTGACCTGCCGAGTCAAAAGCTTTCATGCAGTCGATACAGTGTATCTAATGTCTCTGGTTTGGGTCCTCCGTCAATTCCGGGACTGTCTTCAGCTGAAGGAGTCCATCCTGTATTGCTTAACTCCGTGTTCTCTGGCTCCATTTCACCAGCCAGGATTGTTCTCTTCTCTTGAGCCATAGTGATACTCTGCTTGCAGGACAAATGAATGGGAGGACTTTTAGGGTTAATTATAAGTGAGAAACTTTTGCCAGCTTTTCTTCTCCATTGCCTACTTTCAGAAACAAACCAGCAAGACTTACTAAAAATATTATGATGCTCAATCATCCTTTTGTCTGGACATTTGTCTTATTGGCCTGCCTGAGGGATGTCCCATCCTGATCATAATGTTCTTTCTTTTAAAGCAGTTTATTTTAGAGGAATTTAATTTGGGTACTGTGATAGCTGCCTAGCTGCAATTCAGATTTTTTCCCCATTTTGAAGGCAGACACACCAGTTTCCTTACTACACAGTTCTTCAGCTCTGCTCACTCTTGGTATGTTCAGCCAGAACATACACATGTGAGGCTGACATCGTCCTGGACTGTGACTGTCAATTGTAAATTTAGTTGTCTCAGCCTTCCCACTTGTCCAGTAAATGAGGAATGAGTGAGGGAGCTGGGGTTGTCTAGTCTGGAGACAAGGAGGTTCAGGGGAGCCTCACTGCTCTCTACAACTACCCTAAAGGTGATTGCAGCGAGGTGGGGGTCAGTCTCTTCACCCAGGTAAATAGTGATAGGACAAGAGGAAATGGCCTGAAGTAGTACCAATGGAGGTTTAGATTGGATATTCAGAAAAATTCCTTCTTTTTAAGGGTTGCCCAAGCATTGGAACAGGCTCCCTAGGGAAGTGGTGGAGTCACCATCCCTAAAGATATTTTGGAGATGTGTAGATGTGGCACTTAGGGATATGGTTTAGTGGTGGGCTTGATAGTGTGAGGTAAGTGGTTGGACTTGATGGCCTTAGATATTTTTTTGAACCTAAAAGATTCAATGATTCTATGATTCTAATTCTTGTCTGGTGCAGAGATATTGCTATATTTACATTTTTTAATGAAACAATGGTGTCTTTTGGAAGTTAATGTCACTACTGTTTCTGTTTGCAGAATGGTTTTGGTGAATGTAAACTCAATTCCCTTCAAAAGAAACTAGTCCTAGATCTCTTTAAACTAGACCAAGAGCTAGATCTTTTTGTCAGGTATCACCAAATGTGGTCAAAACCCAGTGGAGACAGGAAATCTGAACCGAGGGTGTTTTGGAGCTCTTTGAATGACTGTGGGAATGTGTGTTCCAGGACACAACAAAAATCCTGGTTTGACATTCCACCCCAAAATTCACCATCTGGATGCAGGGGCTTGAATACAATTTTGCTCTATTGAAACGTTGCTCTAGCATTAAATTACTTGTACTCTTTGATATATTGTAGACTTGAAAACTTCTGATTTCAGTTATGTCAGTGAGAGCATTAACCTCTGGGTTTGAAAACTACTTTCTGCACTCTCTTGCAGCAAGCACAGATTTTCTGATTTTAAACAAGGAAGTATACTCCTGATGGAGGCTGTCTTGGTTTCAGGAAGCCAAACTTGGGTAGAATCACTTCTGAAAATTCATTCTTTAAATTCAGATAAAAGCTGAGCTGAAGAGAGAAAGAGACATTTAAGGAAAGTTCTAGACCTTTATAAAAACCTTTTCAAATGAATTTTAATTTAAAATCAGTTGAAGTTTCACTAAAAAGAATACTACATATACAACAATCTGAAATTTCCTTCAGCGTTCAAATTATGGACTGCATTTTCATTGTCCTAATATACATCATCTGTCAAGATAGCAGATTTCAATTTGACTGTTAATTATTCTTCTTTGTACAAAAGACATTTGAGCCATTTTAGAGCTTTATTCCTCTTTGCAATTAGATTAGAATATCTTTTATATGCTGTTAGAATATTCTTTTGACAGTGCTTCACTACATAACCATTCTTGCTTCCAAGTATTCAGAAACGTCTCTTGATTGAACATCTCTAGGTATGTCCCTGTTGTTTTTCCATTCCAGCGTCTCAAACTGATCACTGATGTAGCTGATGAGTCTTTATCCCATCTCAGCAGAGAGTGCATATGTTGATTTTCTGCTAGCTATTCCTCCTAGTTTTCTCATTTGGACTTATTTTGTTTTTATTTTTGAACTTTCTTGTTTGCTCCCATGACTCATCTGAAATCCAGGTTTTAATTTGGACAACTGGATATTTTTTTAAAAAATAGTTATTGTTTTTGTTCAAGAAGCTTTTTACTGATTTCTATCCAGTAATCTATAATTTAATTTTATGTCATCTTCTATTTTTGAAAGACTGATGGTTTCTTATGGCAACCATACAAGTTATGTTATACACTTGAGCTAATGACAACAGGCTCATATTTAGTGTGAAGTTGGTGTTCTACCTCCTCAGTAAAGTATGTAGTTAATCTGATACTCACCATGATATCAATCTCACTGTAGGTCTAAGCAAACTATTTGTGCTGCTCCTGACATGACCTCTGTCAGTTTAGCATCTGATTATACCCTGCTTGATTTCTTTCTCTTCAAATAAACGGATTTTATTCTGGATAGACACTGTTCTTTCTTAAGATTAGTTTTGATCTCAGCCTCCAAACCCTGTTGACAACCACCTGTGAATGTAGGGCCCAAACCCATCTATTACTTTCCTATGATGCTTTTTCTCTTCTACTTAATCCTTGGATCAGAATTACAGTTAATTCGGAAAGTTTGAAATTCAAATAGGTTTTAGATCTCAAAGCTTTCTTCCTCTTAATTCTGAACCTTATATCCTACATCAAATCTCATTATAATTAGGAATACTTCTGTTTTGGTTTTTTTGTTAGGGTTTTTTGGGTTTATTTGCTTTGGGATTTTTTTGTATGTGTGTGCAATTTTTTAGAAAGGGATACACATTGGACAAAGTATTTGTTTTAACAATAGAAAATCTGAAAAATTCTGTACCAAAACAAACTTTGATTTCAGGATCCTGTGGCATACCTTGGTACAGATTTAAACTGTATGAATCATCACTGAAGTGAAATAGTCACTTCCTGCTGTTCCAATTCTTTGAATAACTTTCAGGTCTCAAATAATGCACTTTATTAAACATTGTCTTTGCCGCAATTTTTTTTTGCCTCTATGCCTCTCAAAGACAGCAGAACAAAATATAAAAGTTTTCAAAACTACTTACAGTTTATGTTTAGTTTTTTACTTCTTTATCACAAGTACTTGAATATACACTGTGCAGCAGGCACAAGCTGGAAAGGCTTTAGTTTTTTCGGTTTTATTCTACATCCTTTGAATTAAATCTGCTGAGAAACATCCTGAGTCACCACAGTCGTTGACCCTGAGGTCTGCTGCAAATCCTGACCTCTAGGTGGTGTTTAACATCCTGGCTATAATTTAAATAGTGGAAAATTGTCAAAACACAACTAACAGGAGTATATATGTTTCATTTACACAATGGTGAAGTGACATGGAAAACAGAATATTTTTCTTTAAAGATTCCAGACCTATTACATTTCCTGTCACAATTGTCCAAGTCATACTAGCTGAAATTTTGTCTCCTAGCATCTTGCAGATTACCATTAATTAATTAGAGAGGATATACTTTCTCATTGCAAATAACTGTAAAAATATCCTGTATGTCCTGTTCTCCTGAGTAAACATTTCCAATATTATACTGAAATCTCTGGCAGTGTATTAAATTACTAAAGCCTCAGGGTGTCTTGGCTATACAAACTTTTACAATTCAAAATATTTTCAAAAAAGTGAGAGTGAAAGAATTTAATGAAGATCATAATGATATTGTGAACTTCTTTATACAGGACTCTAGAGGATATTTTTTGAAGTCCCTACTTTTGTGAAATGTTCATGAGACATCATCTGGAAAGCATTTTTCCTGAAAATGTTTCAATGTTTGGCATCCAAAACTTCAGAGCACTTTAAGGTCAGCTTTGAAAATGTATTATGACATTTTCTCAAATGAGTACTTGTTTGCCTCTGCTCTGGCAAAGGCAGCTTGCTCGGGTCGTTTGAGTCTTCAGTCCTCTGCTCGCTTGTAGGATAAGCAGGGATTCACTAAAATGTTTCTCTCACATTTCTGATCAAAAATAAGCGATCAGTTCTCAAAGGGAGACAACAATGGTTTTCTTCTTTTCCAGACAAATAAACAATGAAATCTGCCTTTCTATAGAAGGCAGTTTAGCAAATGGCAATTATCATTGCATCATATAAACAATCAAAAAGGATTAGAGAAAAAAATCTACTAATTGGATCAATATGATCCAATTTCTCTCTTCTTAATTAGAAAGTGAACTAGATACAAATTCTTTACACTTCTATGTAATCCTATCTTATATATTCCATCTGATACAATTTTAATCAACAATACTTGATAATTCTATGGAGTCTCTCAGAAAGGTTGCTAAACACCAAACATAATCATGTAAAGTGGAAAAAAATAGGTATAATAAAAAATGTTGGTTTTTCACACTATGAAAAATAGTAATTTTTCTGTCTTGAAATACATCTAAAATATTTGATGAGACTATATATTATATGCTGTAAATTATTTCTGTTCTTCAATTTATGCTTCAATTAAAACATGCCTTTGTTGATGAGTACTAGTGATGATGCGTGGTGACTCTGCCATACTGCTGTAAATATCGTACAGCCAGGGCTTTCTCCCTTCTCTCTGCCTTTCATTACAGTGCTGCTTGATGACAAAGCAGTTTGCTTCATTTCCAGTTATTTGAGATGCCTACTATTTGTTTTGTGCCTTACGGAACAGCCAGGTGTCTTGTTAATGAGACAAGATGACTGCAAGGCAAGCCAACACAACATGATCAGCTCTGGTTTGCTACTGCCTCTGTGAGTTTCCAAAGTGTTTTGAAGCCTAGTAGAAGTCTATTAACTTTATTTTTGCCTTAAAAAAATTTATATTCATAGAACAAATACTCTAAACAAAGTCATTTGTCATTTTTGTTTTTGCTAAAGAAGTAATTTTGTTAGAAGAACAACCATGGGTCTACCATTGTCTTTAAATCAACAGGGATTACTTTATAGGCTTACATAGTGAAAGAAGAATACAGTAAAAACACTGTTGGGATGAAATGAGGAGGAAAGGCATCCAACTGTTTTTTGCTACATAAATCATACAACCAAAATAAATAAATCATGAAATCTAGGATACGGGATTTTAGGTAGGATTTAATTAATGCACTCTGTTAAGCAACAATTTTCAAAACTATTTCCTCAGCAAGAGGGTATTTTAATAAATAAAGCAAACATCCAATCTTTTGAGAGTTATTACAGGTATTTCAAATGCTAAAACTGTAATGGTTGGCTATTCTTTATTGCCAACTTTTTGTTCTGTATAAATAAACTGCTGCCAAGAAGCTAGAATTACTCTGTGCCAAGAGATTTGATTTAATGGGCAGATAATCATCTGTTGATTCTTCCTAATCTAAACAGGGTGTTTTGAATAAAAGGTAGAATATGAAAGGTAGGTGGCAAAGCCCCTGAAGTTTTTAAAAAATGGCAAAAATTGAAAATATATATCAATGACTGCAGGATACGTTTTCAAAAGGCCATTTAAGACCAGAGTTCTGAAAAATTAACTTTCATTTTGGTGCCAAATATCCTCTATAAACAAATAATTTCAGTTTGATTTTGTATCTGCAGTGAATTTTTAAAATTATTTTAACGAGTTGTTGCTCTTTTAGACATTTATGGAGGTAACAATAAACAAATATGCCTTTCTTGTTGTTTTGGTGGCTGGCCAATTTAACAGCTCTTTTGGAGATACTGCCTTCAGTTAATTGACTATTCTATCAAAACATAGTCACAACAAAGCATTTATATATTATAAGAAATATTTCAGCATCCGTCTTCTCCAGAAATGGGCACATTAAAAAATTTGGCCAACACTTGTGCTGAAATATTGATGCTACCCTCCATGGTTATAATAGGGTTCAGGAGAAAGTTCCCTGAAACTTTTAGATGTGTGATCTTTTTCCCAGTAAGTATACCTTAGTCTGTTAGACACTAAAGTCATGAGGTGTTGGTGAGAAATTTTGTTCACATTGTATTTATCCAAATTTAGGGACATAAACTCTGTTGAATAGTCTCGAGGAATGAGACGGTATTTCTTCACCAGGCTTCAGCTTATTTAATTTAACATTTAACTTCAAATTTTAAGATGGAAGTGGGTGGTGTTGGGAAGCATTCAGGATCCAGATGGAAGCCTAGTGGAACCACTCTAGTCAATAATAAACTTAGCAAAAAAGATTTTCTATCAAGTTGCAGACCCTTCTGTTTCCAGTCAAGCACAGAGAAGGGGCAAGCAGCCTGGTGGCATATACATATTCTGATTCAAGCTGTCAGCTGAAGATACCAAACTACATCTTATTCCTCTGAAGCCTAAATAGAGTTTAAAATGTCTAGAAAGGTTATTTTGGAAATGATGTAAGCCAGTGGAAGCTGAAAGAGTTTTACTGCTATATCAATCTATTTGGGTAAATTTGTTGAGGAAGTAAATGCCTGTTTTTGAAGGGCTTCATTTCATGGAAAAAGCAAGCCATGAGGGGAAATCTCCACTAATATGGATGATGTATTCTATTTGCCTTGCACATTCACTGTGGCATTATACAAGGATAACTTAATAATATTGTAGAAAAACCCCTGTGCAGACATAACCCATTTGTGAATTCTAATTCTAAATGCTAAGTGGAGTTAGCATAATGCTGGTGACAAGTTTCATTATCCAGGGTTACTAAGAAGTTCTTATCAGTGAGCTGTATGCATCAGGGTCCATTTGGGACACCAACAGTTATGGTTCTCTGCCAAATATCATCTTATTTGTCCTCACTCCTTGCCTACTGCATGGGATTGATATAATTGGAATTTTGCATCAACTGGAATTTCAATGGAATTTTTGACAAATGGCTGTCAAGCACTTGGCCTTTTTCTACATGTAAATAAAGAAGCTGAGTTTTTGATTCTTCAAGGGGTTGTAATTATACAGTGCATCCAAAAATTTTATTAACAATTTGATCATTTCCTAAGGGTTTTCTCATTTTTTTTCATAATTAAATGTGCTCTCAAGAAATAAACTCAGCTTAGTGTTAGCACAGTGAAAGAGAGATGGGTCATTCATTTTCCTGCAGTAGATGGTTGATATCTTCTTATGGATGTCATGTCCTTGGTGAATTTTATGCACAGCATTTTGATAAATAAACTAGTATTTTATTTTTTATTTCCATGAGCACATTGTTTCTCGAAGGGCAGATGTGTGGTTTGATGCTTTGCATGTTAATTAACATTTTAGTAAGGCACAGTCTTTGTTCTTGTGTTTGAAAGTGTCTTCCCCTTTCCTCAGTTCCACCGAATACCCTTGGCCATTGCTATAATATGCCTGCAGATTTGCTGTCATCTCTGGGAGATACATAGACAGAAATATAAATACTTCTTTTAGTTTCTCCATTTAGGATTCATCAGGCCTCTATTGATCTTTGTTATTTCCCTCAAAGGATTTTCTGAAGAGGCATATTAACAGTATAATAAATATTAAAGGCACTTTAACTTCTGGCAATGAAAGCTTTCCTGTTTTAGGGTCTCTTTGGTATGCAGAAAGTGTTCCTAGCCATTGAAGTAACTACACTTATGCACCCACATTGCCTTCTTGAATGGATCCTGCCTTGCTGGATCCCAACCACAGTGAGAACACAGATGGGAATTAGTGGAATTACAAAAGGGTCAGGAGTCAGGACCTTTGGTTGAAGGAGTTGAAATGTTTTTTACCTTCATTGTAATATAAAGCTTATCTGACTGTGAAGAGCTCTGCTCGCTCACACTCCGGGCACGGGTTACTCCTGGGACAGAGCAGAATAAGGAAAAGGTGTGCTCTTGCTGCAACCCTGCACAGGCTGCTGTTGCTCTGCGTGCTCATGCAATGAGGAGATGCACTCTTCCCCAAAGGGTGCAAAAATTAAGTTTTGCATTTCATTTGTGATGGGATCACAAAACTCAGGATCTCTCAGGCTTATAAGGAAGCCCTGCTTATTTCTTGACTAAGGCTTTTATGATTTTTTATCCTGTGCATCAGCCAAAGGCAGTGCAGAGCTGCTCTACAGGTGTGTCAAGAATACTTCCAGTTTGGAGTCAGACAGGGTACTGCAGGCTACAATGGCCAGCTTGGCCATGCCTGGGGACAAGCATGCAGACAGTGACATTTGTCCTTTCCTATCACCACAGACACGATGAGTGCTTAGGCAGTAGGCATGAGTGTCCTCAAAGTCTTCCTGGCTGACATTTCCATGGTAAGGCAAACCATATGGCTGCACTGCTTATTGGCACACAGCCTTTTGCACCACTCAAACAGCAGAAGAGATAAGAAGCTAGTCTCAAAGAGTTAGAAAATAATTCTTCCTGCAGCAAACTGCTCCCAGACATTGAGAATGCGCCAGCCTCATATCCCTGGCTGTCTTCTCCATCCACACAAAACAAAGGCTGTAAAGTAGGTGCTAAGCATGGTAGACCTGTGCTGACCAACCATCTTGACTCTGCAAGTCCCATTTGTATATTCACTGGACATACATCACATACCTCAGAGAAACCAGGGAAAAGAAAGGTTCTGAAGCATTAGGGCTTACCAGGTCCTTGCACTGAGGAATTCACCTCTGTTACAAGCAGACCCTGCAATGCTGGCCACAGCGGGTCTGCTGGTTGACACAGCTTCCACAGCTGGACATTAGATCACCTGGCCAGCCCTGGTATTGGCACAGTGACCACACCTGTCCATAGCTGGGCAGACCATCCTTCTTTAAGTCAAGAACTGACCTCAGATCTACTCAGCCAACACTTGCTATCCACACCTAAAGAACTGGGACACCGATTTTATCTCCCTCATATTTTCACCCTTTGCTGCGCCAGAGCAAAACCTGGTGATATGACAGCAGGGAGGAGATAGACTTCATTAACTAAGATTAATATATTGTGCTTGTTATAATGCTCATAAAAGCTAGCTAATAGTGGAACAATTACGTAAGTGAATAAGTACTGTAAAATATGACAATGTTTACAACATTAAGTGGATTTCCCTTCAAATCAAAACAAATACAGCATAAAAGTTATGTTAATTACCTTTTGTAGCATGGGATAAATCTCTGCTTGTTGGGAGCATCTCTCAGCAGTGATTCTGTTTGAAGTACACCCAAATGGCTTTTTGAAGGAGTCTCTTTGGATTCCTAAGAGGAGAAATGTTCTGATAAATAGTCTTTCTAATCAAGGATGAGGTCATCAAGTCGTATCTAGCCTATGAACCTGGAGAGCAGGGATTATTCTCTCTTTGACCTGGATTTACTAATTTTTTTGCTCCTGTTCTCAGCCTTCTGTAGAAAAACACCTGGTTAAAAAAAAAAGAAAAAGAACAAAACAAACCTCCCACAATGCAAGCCAGCTGGAAATAAGTTTCTAAATTACCTATGCATAGAAATGGAACAGCAAATTTCATTGATTTTATACAATACAGGCACTTAAAACTTCTTACTTGCCTCTCTGAAAATGTTAGGATGGGTCTGAACTACAGACTTTGTGGTCATTTCAATTATTCATAGTAGCTGAGTAGATTTGTAGGTGATTGTTTCATTTTGCTTGAGGGATAAATTATATTGCAGGCAGTTATACGGCAAAAAGCAGTGCAAGATTTTTTTATTACTTATTTACTGCACACCCCAGGTTGTGTAATGACTTTAAGTAGCATGTATTATGCAGGTGGACTATTGTCTGCTGCAGGAGAAAATCAGAACTTTCTGTTTGCATCTCAAAAGCCCCTGCAGTGACACAGGTGAATGGCTCATGCATTTTAAGCAGTGGAAAGTTTGCTATTTTATTCTACTGTTCTCACTTATATTTGTCCAAAATGTCAGTTTTTCAGATTCCTAAATTTCAGTAAACTCTGGACAGAACCCCCCATTTTTCCATTATGTCCTAGGTAGGATTTCCAGTGAAACCAGAAGAGAGGTGCAAGAGAGCAAGGGCACTGCTGAGAGCAGGGGTGACCGTGACACACTGTCACAGCAGGCTCATCACCAACACTGAGGCGTGGTGGCAGTGACAATGGACACACACTTTTCATTACCCCACGTTAGCCCATGGCATTCAGCCCACCCCACACTCAGGAAGGAGGAAAAGGCAAGTGTTTGTCTTCTCATCAAACACCACATTCACAGTCCTTCATTCACCCCAAGAGCTGACAGGAAAAAGCAGTGTAGATTTTTAGCTCATTTACAGAGCAGAACAAAGAAAAATGTGACAGAGGAGAAATATGACAAAATATCTGGTGGAGATGGGGTTTGATCTCAATGAGAAAATGTTGCCTTGCTGTTCCCCATGCTTTGTGTCCCATGTATTAATCATACATGGTCATAATCCATTTCATACCATCTGAACAAGTGCTAAATATTTGGATGGTAAAGCTTTCCTTATGTGGCAGATTTCAAATACTTTAAAAATAGATATATGGGAAGGTTAGTGAAATATTCTGTTTCCATACACTAAAAACATCTACAGCATTTGGGAAGTACAGTGCTTTCTAAGGAAGTGGTTCCACCACAGAAGCTCTCTCTTGTGGGTTGATATGTCTGTCATACTTCCACAATTATCTGAGATAACATATCTTAGAACCGCTGCCAAACAGGATGGGGCCATCTTACCTTTCCCCCTTTCTGTTCAATGATGATGAGATACAGGGATCAAAATGGGAAAATAATATTAATTTAAACCCCATTTTTATATGACTGCTGCCATCTTATTTTTTGAACCAAAGTTACCCATGTGGCAGAAGACAAAGTGGGGTTGTGGGGAAAACAGTTGTCAGAGAGAGGAGTAAATGCGATTCCGAGCAATACTGAGCAACACTGCTGATTTCTAGGAGGCTAAAGTAATTGTGAAACCACAGCATATTGCTACATTAGCACAAAAGTTGTTTCCTAATTATAAGAAATGGAGTTTAATATCATTGTACCAAATTTCTATGTTTTAATTCTAATAATTTCTTGTTTTATTAAACTAAATATACTGCACAACGTACTTGAATATTGAAAATAGGATGCCTTTGCCAGGATCACATTCATTAATTATAACTCAATGCTTTTTTTGCTTTCACTCATTTGACAGTTATTGAATGTGTACGAGGTGTGCTTGCATCCTCCTGGCATTGCAGCAGTACTGTGTATTAAATAATGAGCTTTTAAATGGGGACTAGCATGGAAGCCTCCCAGAAAGTGCAATTAATCAGAGCTGATACTGCAGGATTCTTACAAGGACTGAAATAAATATCTGAATATCAGATTAATAATTGGAGTTTGGCAAGTTTGCAATTCATTACCTTATATTATCAGAAGTTGTTGATTCAGCATTCATGTAAAATAAAATAGAGGAAGGAATATTTTTTTAATGCAAGACATTGTCCCAGTCAAAACACTCACTTTAGCCTTTCATCTGGGCTTGCCAGACTATATATGTGCAACAGGGGAAGTGGTGATTTGACCTAATTATAATTTGAAATTAAGATTTCTCACAAGTATATATGCAGATATTAATCCCCTCACCTCCCTCAAATTAATTATATACCATACTAGAAATGCTAAGTTTTAGGTTAAACTTTAGTTTCTTTTATTTCTTTTTCTCTCATATGAAGAACTGGGGTGAAAAGTAACAGGGCCACATTTTGGGACACTCACACATAAAAAAATATCCTTTCTTAAGGAAAAGTTCAGTGTGCCTGATCATACTGACCTGAAATGTAAGGATATGCTTAACTCCTTTAATTAGTCAGGGCCTGGATCTAAAAGCAATAATTTCTTCCTGCTTTAAGATCACAGAGTAATTGGATTTCAACCTGAAAAATACTGCTTAGATGCCTGTCTTCCATTGGAATGATATTCACTCAAAAGTCACAAAAACAGGACTCCAAAAGTTCCTTCTCTTTTGAAATGACTGGACTTTGTAATATGATTAAGATGTGTTTCAGAGATTTTGATTAGTTAATGGATGCTTTATCATATTTATTCCATTCCTTTATGCTTGCTACGCATAATTTTTTCCAATTTTTAACAAGCACGTCTGAGTGTTAAGAGACATTTTTTATTTTATGTATCATTTATTATGCTGAGCCTCGGTCTCCAAAAACCACATTACATATGATCCAGCTATGGGAAAGTGGAAATCCAGTTTAAGTCAATTGTCCAGTTCTTCTTTGTCATCAACACAGAGATATTACTCAATCTCTAGAAAGCAATTCCACCCTAAACAGAGAAAAATCTCTGACACAGGCATGGAGCAATCTTTCTTTCCCTCCAATGATTATAGAGAAATATTAAAAGGCCAGTGAAGGTGGGACACCTATGTGTCACCTAAACTTACCTAAATAACTTTACCTAAGGTGATTTGCACATTTTTTTCCCAGAAATGCATGTTGCCTGTAATGTACAAAGTGTTCTGTTCATGTTATACTAAATTTGTGCCTTTTGTTCCCCAAAACCACATTAAAAATACGCTTTACTTTTTATTTCTATCATTTGACATACTCTGCCATAAATCCTTGGTTTCTGGGTGTGCAGTAAACCCAGTATTTTTATAACAAGTAATATATGGGCCCTCCAGGGGTGTGTTGCTAAGCAAACCAACCATAAATGCTGAGTTCAGTAAATCATATCCCATCACATACCATGTCTCTTACCATCCCTGCTTTAGCTTAATCTGAAATCCTGGATGATGCTGGAGGCACAACCTGAGTTCAGGTATTGTAGCAGGGAAAAATGCAGGTGAAGCCGTGATGGGAAGAGATGATGTCGACTCCAGTTCAGAAGGCTGAATAGTTTCTTTATTACAACTATATTTCAATACATTAATATATTATTTAAAGAGGAGATCCTAAAACTACATCCTAGCTTCTGACTATCTTATCTAACTACTCACTGTAACTTCAACTCGTGACTCCCTCTCCAGAGCAAGTCCAGACACAGGTGCATACCATTGGCCATTAGGGCCAAACAATGCTCACCAATATCCAATCAACCAATCACCTCAGGTAAACAATTTCCCAATGCATTCCACATGGAAAAACAAGGGACAGAAATAGTTTCCTTTTCCTTCCCTCTCTGCTCCTCTATGAAAGTCTCCTGAGGGAGCAGAAAATGTGGGTACTACAAGGTATCAACGATATGACTGCTCCTAGAATATGTTCCTTAAATCAGAGGGCTCATGGAGGTGCTTTTAATCACTCCAATTGGAGCTGTTTGAATTTACATGGAGGAATTCTCTACCCACTGACCTGGAGGAGAGAGATGGTTGGGCCTGACGACGGTCAGGCTCTTGGGCTGGAGAAAGTAAGGCAGCTTTCCCGGCTGCTGGCCAGCTACTCCAGCCTAGGAAAATGTGGAATAGCAGGCCAGATGCAGCTTCACTCTCAATATGAAAAGCACAAAGAGCTGCCTCAGCTTCACTCTCAGTATGAAAAGCACAAAGAGCTGCCTCACACTCCTACAAAGCTGAACTGCTGACAAGCTGAGCAGCTCCTGGGTGATTAGATCTGCTCCCAGATAAGGCTCGGCAATAGAAGAAGAGCAATTTATTGTGCCTCATGAGCACAAATTTATGACTGGCTCTGTGGGCCTGAGGAGACCTCAACAGACCTTGAAGAAAATGCCATCTAATCTGTGTATACAATATAGCACTGACAAAATTTAGCCAAGAAGTGCAGGCTGCATCCCTTGTTTGTTTGCAGCGTGCCACAAACACATTTATAATTTGGTATAAATAAAAGATAACATTGAGTAATGACTGCAGCAAGGCTACAGCAGTTGTGCTGGCTCAGCCATGAAAATCTGATAGTGCCAATAAAATAATAAGAAAACCATAATTAGGTTAAAGGCTTTCCCATGCTACTCATTTTCAAAGTCTTGCATAATAGACTTCTGGCTACATCTTCTGATGTTCCTTCTGGAAAGCAAATTTATACTGATTATATTTTTTTCCTGTGTTCTGTTTTTGTTGTGCCTAAACTTGTTTTCCCTCCCTTTGCTTTAGAGTGCATGAAAAACACTTGTTTAGAAACCTAGATACGTATAATAGGATTTCAGTTAAAAGACCAGAATCAGAAAGTGATTATTCTAAAGAGTAAATACTTTCTTTACAAGACATGTGTACCAGTGGATATTTTAAGCACAGAGGAACCACACCTCACAGTGTATAGAAGTGGAAATCTTAAATGGAAGTAGTCTTAGGCCCCAGGTTCAATCCTGATTTTTCCTGTTATTTTCAAAATTTGAAAGGCTATGGGTTAACTAGGCATAAAATGCATATGGATGGGCAGGCTTCAGACCCAGAGCAATGTTGGTTTGGTTTTTTTTTTTTTTTTGATAGGTGATCTGAGATGCAAATCTAGGTAGAATTTACCGCTGGTGTTATTTTATCTTGACTTATGTTGATAGTAAATATTAGTTGAAATTGGAAACACCTTTCAACTGTTCCTTAATTTGCACTGAAGCGTTCACCTCAGCATTTTGTATAGCCCTGTTCAGAACATTCTGTACTATTCAATTCTCTTTGGTGGAGATAAGCAGGCTCAAATCAATTCTCACTGAATTTTGTGATCATGGCAGGCACAAATAGTGTTTATTTCTCTGTTGAGTAATTAGAAGTAAGCCTTCAAGGTGAATAATGAGCTGATGAATATAAATTCTGCTAAAACTGGGAGCAGAGCCTGTAAACCAAGTGGTGTTGTGTCCATAGATTCACCCAGAGCTGTGAAAGGGGGTTTTTCTGCAGAACTCTCCTGAAGACAGCAGGTTCAAAACCCATTTGAAAGGAACAGAATGAAAGCCTTGGCCAGGGATTCACACATTGAATTTTGTGACTCTGGACAATATATGCTGAAAATATTCTCTGTTCATTCAAGCCTTGTCTACAGCCATCCCCAAACCATGTGGCTGTGTGATTTCCCCCTGCAACATCTCAACTCTTCCCCTCCTTAAAAGCTTCCTTGCAGATGTGGTAGGCAAGGAACAGTGGGTGATGGCCACTGTCTCATGTCACCAATTCTGTCAATACTGTGCTGAAATACAATGGGAGAAATTGAAGCAATCTTTGTCTTACTCTGTAGAACCAGATGAAAGAGATTGGTACTCCTGTATGCACAATGTGTATAAAATAAGGGATCTCTCAAAGCTGGAGCACTTTGCTTCTCTCTTGATGCTGTGTACAGGATCAAGAATGAGAACTGAATGAGGAGGCTGAAAGGAGACAGTTCTAGCACTGGTTAATAAGATTGCAGCTTTCACTCCTTTTCTTCTCTGAATATAACTGAACAAAAATAAATAAAAAAAATTAATCAACAAAGCATATTTTGGTCATTTGCCCATTAGCTTTTAGGATAAGAAATGCTCTTTAAAACAATTATGAGATAGGTTAAATAAAGAAGTAAGGAGAATAGCATCTCTTTTTACCAAATCCCTGGGGTAAGTTAGGGGACAAGTATTTAGGGCTTTAGGAAAGCATTGATGTTAGAGTGGTCTGGACTGTGATCAGTGAAAGATGAGTCCTGTAAAAGATGCAGCTCTTTGTCATGTTTTGGGGCAATATGCCAGAGTGGACTTACACAAGGACTGAAGGCTGTCCTGTGTGGAAACCTCTCTCCTGCCATGCACAGGTTTGAGCAGGGCTGAATTTAAAGGTATCAGGCAAATACTGGCCATGGTATTACTTTGGTTCTCTTCAGGTCCTTATTCCTCTTGGCTACTGAAATTAGCTGGGGTTAAACACCTCCCACTTAGAATGATAATGATCACCTGCATTGGCCTCTAAGAAAAATCGAAACTTGTGTATTGTACATGTAGGAATTCTTCTGTCAAGCAACCTCACCTCCAGACAACAAACTCTCCTTTTCTGCAGTGGCAGACTAGGTATTATTAAGGCTCTGTAGAATAGTTCATGTAGCACATTGATTTTAATAAAATACATATTGATTATAATAAAATGTCAGTCTTTCTGCTCTGAGCATAATATCTAGCTGTCATTAGGTAATGTTAAATTTTTATTAAATCAATATTATGTGCTCCCTTTAATTAAGAAGAGATTGTCTTTGACCTTATTTGTGCTGCTTGAATGAAAATCCACTCCAAGTCAGCAGAAGACTGGTCTCTTTTAAAGAAAAACCCATAAAATTAATATGTACATACATTCATATTTCATTAGTGGACATAGAATCACATATATCAAGTCAGTTTAGAATTTTATTCATTAGAAAGAAGGATATTATTAAAAGCAATGTTTTCAGCTTCTCTGGAACTTATCAGTATCTCATAATATCAGGTCTGTGAGAATACAGCAATCCCATAAAAGCTCTACATCTGGAGTTCAGAATGGTAAAAACTGGAGAGAGGTAACAGGATTTAAAATGACTACACTTAGGCTACCCCAAAATCCTTATAAGTTTTAAGTGGATAAACCCTGAATGAAAGATGAGGATAAAAATGCGTTCTCTAGGACAGCAAAAATGAATGGCTAAAAGTCTCTAGGCAGCAGAATGCCATTAAGGGAAAAATGAACCTCAAAGGAAGAGCTGTTTATTC
The DNA here is from genome assembly GCA_013399945.1 of Ploceus nigricollis. Lineage (NCBI taxonomy): Eukaryota > Metazoa > Chordata > Aves > Passeriformes > Ploceidae > Ploceus > Ploceus nigricollis. The sequence goes on from VXBC01005816.1 coordinate 534,160, forward strand.
ACTGAGCAACTGAGTTATGCAAAAATTAAAAAACAAAAAAACCCCCAAAAAACCCAAAACAACCGCTTGTGAGATAAAAGGAACATCAATATGCATCCCTCCAAAATACCCTCTGAGTTATCATTTCACAAATTTATGGGACATTTCTGACCCTCCATAAGCTTCTAAAAACACTGCTAAACTAGCTTGATTGGATGGAAGGAATCCTGCAGGAAGAGAGGTACCAGCACAGGCAGTGTGTCTGATCCAGAGGCAGCTTTTATTCAGGAATACTTGTTAGTACAATTTGACCATGCACAGGCCTGCAGCAGCTCCTCTGGTGACTTGGGGAAGTATGAGAGGTACAGCAAAGGGCAAAATTATGCACTGGAAATTTGGATCTCCTGCCTTGTAAGTGAGATGTCTGTCTGTTGTCCTTATTAGTGACCTCATGGCATGATTAGGAGCTTTATTATTCATATATAAAAGTAATTTCTGGGTAGTTGTGGTTATCATTTTATATAATTAGTGGGTTTAATAGTTGTCCAGCCTTGAAGAATCATATATACCATAAAAACAAAAGTGTTTTTAAAGCCTACAGTTTTCATCAAAAAGACAGATGACACTGCCTTCATCTAACAAAATGCCCACTTTGTATTCTCCTGTATAATCTAATAATTAAAGCACACAATTAGACCCATTATAACAGCCTAATTTATAATAATTTCAGCTCAGTCAGAGTTCTTCCTGGAATGTATTTCCTTCCAAGTTTACATGAGGAGAAACAGAGTATTTTAACTGAATAACCACATGAAGAAAAACAATTATATCTATACTTCAGTTAATTTTTCTCTCGTAAGAGGTATTTACTTAATCATGAAGAGCAAAATTAATGCAAGGCTGAGAGTTCAAACATAACAAAGTGGCTGAAAACCAGCTTCACATGTCTCACCAAGCTGTTCTGAATGTCATGTGTCTACGACACAAGAAGTTGGAGAAGGAAGAAACAATGAGTTAGCAAAATGTCAATCACCTGAAGGCAAAAAACATCATAGGATTTCTGGAAAATTATGATTAACATAATTATCCTATTGATTAACATGAAAAACTGAGTAAATGTTTTCCTAAATTCAGATTTTACTGTTTTAATCTATTTCATAGTAGCAAACAGGTAGACCTGGAGTCTGTTGTTTGCAAGGGTATAAAATCTTTTTGTTTAGTACTATCTTGCTCTGTCTACTGCAGTGGATTCTTTACTGTGTTCGAGCATCTTCTCAGCTTCTTTTTCACCCTGCAATGCCTCTCAGCTGTGTTAGGGAGCTGTAAACACTTATACAGTTTATTATCAATAATACCTATACTTGTAATAATATACTTGCTGGAGGAAAGAAGAGTTGGGGAGATTATGAAAAGACATTTTTCCAAACAGATCTGAGAGAAGAAGAAAGAGGAGTGAAGAGCAGTCAACAGTGCTCTCAATCACCATTATGTGAGCAGCAGTAGGTTAGAGATGCAGCTCTCTGAGCAAGAGACATGAAGCATGAAACCAAAATGACTCAAAGAGAAGTGATGAGACTAATTTATGATGGTAAGGAAGGAAAAGGAATTAGGAGCAAAGTCATGGTTTAACAGGGTGGGGAAGAGGTGAGAAGCAATGGAAAGGTAATAAACCTAGAATTTAGTGACCATGGTATCACTGTATCACTGTACAGTTACAAAGAATGATTTTTCCCCTGTTTATTTTGATTTCGGGTGTGAGTTTTCATGCATTTATTAATAATCAGTGTTCAGATGTTGTCCATGCTGACATAAACCTGTAATAGTATCTCCACTTGGCACACTGGGATGGTTCTGGAGACAGGACTCAAATTCCTGCTACCACAACCAAAATCCTGCACCTGGGGCCACGACTCACAGGTATCACAGATAAGTCCATTCAGCTGCTCTGTGCATCACAGCGGTAAAGATCCACCCCTGCTTCAGTCCCAGTACCTGGAGGTCTTTCAGTGTCTGACCTCCACATCCTGACCATCACACAGCATCTGGCATTTTTCCAGTCAAGGTCTCTGTGCAGTCATTTTGTGTGCGAACTGACAGGAGACAGGAAGTGTTTGTGAGCAGTGGGGTGCAGGTCCAACCTCTCCTTTGTCACAGCTCACCTGGGCTGTGGGTCTGGTGCTGTGTGTCCTGCCTGAGGGTTGGCCTCTCCCCCACCCCTCCAGCTCCTTGCAGGGAGAGAAGCTCAGCTCAGCAGCAGCTCAGCCCATGCAGAAGGCTTTCAGCTCAATGATGTAGCTTTTGGGAGCTGTGCAAACACAAGGGTGAGACAGAGTGAATTGTGACCATGGAAGGGGTCTGCGAAGTTGCAGAACAAGTAAAAGAACCACAAAGAGGAGACAAAACACACAATAAACACGTCTTTTAGATGCAGGGATATTGAGTGGCATATGGCTGTGATCACATGAAATGCCAAGCACTAATTCAAGTGTATGCTGGTACATTTAAGAAAAAATATGATGAAAGTATTAGGGCTTTTTGTCAGATGGAGGGAATAAATTTGTCCCATTTGTATCAGCTTAAGTTCTGTACTTGGTTACTCAGTCTATGAACATCATTAATTATACCTTCTCTAGAAAGGATATAATGACATCTATTACCTTTTATAATTCCCAGAATCAAGGTTTTCACTTCTTGTTCGCTATGAAACCTTCAGTTTTGCTCAGGGTTTGAGGGGACTTTGTGAAACTGGACATGAGTATGGAGATACTCTATTTGTGCAGTATTGAGTTGCAGCAATCCAGCATAAAGGGTTTATATGACAGTGTAGGAGGGCTGTGCTTGAATGAGCTGTCTGCTGTGTTTTGTGGGATATTTGATCGAGTTACCTTTTGTGTTAAAGCTCCAGAAGAATGACTTTTTGAGATCTGAGTGCAGCTGTTGCATAAGTGGCACTGAGCTGACGAGGTCTGTGTTATCCAGTCTCTTTGTGGTCTACATTTAAATTGATTTTCCTCTACACCTCTAGTCTGGGCTGCTGCTTGCTCGTAATATTTTTTCCGTTTTGAATTCTCCAAGCAGCTTGGTGAATGAGATTTGTGGTCCTGGCTTTCACCACACTGGCTGCACAGGAAGCTTCGGTTGAGTTTTAGTGTTGAGATTTTATTGTAATTTTAAATATGGTCAGTAGCCTTGAGAGGGGCAATTTTCTTCAAGGACTGGGAGTGGGAAGCAGGGATCATAATGAGAAGTGTTCAACCAAATCTTGAGAGAATGAGAGAAAGAAACTGCAACTAAACTTCAGAGGAAGAAAGAGCAAATCTTATTTGGCCCCTCGTACTTTGATAAGACTGTGGAGAGCAACAGAAAAGAGGGCAGTCAAGCCCTTCCTCTCAACCTGTGAAGCTGCTGAATTTGCATCACTGGCTGCTTGCTAGTGCTCACACCAGACACGTGTGTCAGAGAGAGGTATTGAAGGGACTTTGAGCCCCCAGATACTGCCTTGTGTTCCCTTACCACAGAATCACAGGTTGGAAGGGACCTCTGGAGATCATGGAGTCCAGCACCCTCTCACCTAGAGCAGGTTGCAAGGAGCCCATCCAGGCGGGTTTTGAATGTCTCCAGGGAGGGAGGCTTCACAACTTCCCTTGGCAGCCTGTCCCAGTGTCATAGTTGCAGCTGGCTTGTAGCTGCCAAATAAATTTGGTGACATCAGACCTTCAACCTCAGCCAGCCTAGAGGTAAAACAGGTCCTCAGATGAGGCATGGATAGGTTGAATTCAAATCTACATTGAGACTTCACCACTCACGATCCATCGTAAGCTGCAGGTCAGGAAGCTGGGCTGTGTGGGGATCAGACCAATCAGCAGTTTAGGCTGGGCTGTTTCAAACCCCCTATTGTAAACTAGGTTTAAACAATAAGTTCTCTGTTGTTGCATGAAGCTCTGAGGTGTGTGTGTTGTCCCTGCCTCCGACCACTGACCCCATGAAACACGTGGCCCCCCATGTAATATCCCAGTGCTCTGCCACCCTTACTGTAAAGATATTCTTCCTCAAATTGAGGTGGAATTTCTTGTATTTTAGTTTATGGTCGTTGCTTCTCTTTCTGCCCCTGTGCACCACCGGAAAGAGTCTGTCACCATCCTCTTGACATCCATGTTTGAAATACTTATATACATTAATGAAATCCCTCTCAGTCTTCTCATCCTCAACTAAACAGGCCCAGAACCTGCAGTCTCTCTTCTTCAGAAAGGTGCCCCAGACCCCTCATCATCTTTGCAGTCTCAACTGGACCCTCTCCAGTAACTCTGGGCCTTTTACTGAGGAGGCTAGAACTGGACACAGCAGTCCAGATATGGCCTCACTAGGGCAGAGTAGAGGGGGAGGATCACCTCCCTTGACCTACTGGCCAGACTCTTTCCATTGCACCCCAGGACACCACTGGACCTTCTGGCCCTCAGGGCACTGCCAGCTCATGGTCACCTGGTCATCCACCAAAGCTCCAAGGTCTTTCTCCACAGAACTGCTCTCTACGAGGTCAGACCCAAACCTGTGTTGGGTTATTCCTCCCCAGGTCCAGGACCCTGCACTTGCCTTTGTGGAACCTTGTTAAATTTCTCTCTGCCCAACACTCCAGCCTATGGGAGTCTGGCTGAATGGCAGCACAGCCTTCAGGTGTATCAGCCACCTCCCCCAGTCTCATATCATCAGCAAACATCCTGAGGGTAGGTGCATTTTATGCCTTTGTCCAGGAAGGGATGAAGGGAATTGTTTCCTTCATGCCCTTCAGCAACTGAGGTCATCCCCATTTGCTTCAGTTTCCTCCTCTTTAACAGTCTATCTTTGGTAATAAATTAGCTAAAGCTGTCAAGTTAGTTGAATATGCAGTACAAGCATCAGGTGGAAGGGAAGGAGATTATTTCCAAACATATTTCACAGTTTATGTGGAACGACTCTTACCATATAATCTTGTTGATTGCCAGGCATTGAAACAGTGCAATTTTCCTTTAAACCATGAGATTTGAATGCAGTCGCTGAGGACTCGGCAATTTTAGATTTCTTTTCATAATCTACTTATGCTTACTTCTGCTAGCCACTGCTATCTGTGGAAATCTAGCTGGCTTTCTCCCTGGGTTAGTGCAGTCCCCAATAAACAGTTTAATCACCACTAAAAAGTGATATTTCCATGCAACCAACTTAATGATACAGATGAAAGATGACAGGTGTTACAGATACTTTAATTTCTGCATATTGGAAAACCTGAGGGGTTCCTGGTTTGTTTGCAAAGCAGACCTGCCTTAGAAACAGTAACAAAAGGATTTTAATAGCATTCTGTCCTTGGAAGCTTCTGACATTCACTTCTGCACAGCCACACAGCTCCTGCTTTCACTTAATTGAAACTATTTGTTATCATGTGATGGTATTTATTAGAACACCTCTTGTACCAGAAGTCCCAGCAAGACTGTGCTAGTTTCTGGCCGGTAAAATAAGCTCAACCCTGAAATAACTAGGATACAGAAAGTCTGGAGAGCAATAGAAAAGATGAACTGCAAAGCAAGCCAAGTCCCTGCAGCTTACTGGCAGTGCTCGGCTTGCAAGGATCTCCCCGTTTCAGTGCTGCTCTTATGACAGTTTTTGAGCAGGTTGCAAGTGATTTTTTAGATTGGCACTTAGAAAGAGAGTCCCCAGAGCAGGGACAAGATAATTTCTCTGTGATATCTGTGAGAAAAGTGATAGAACATCCCAGCAGATGTCCAGCCCTCAACTTTTCACTGCAGTGCTCTTGCTGTTGCAGATGCAACGTTGGAGAATTTATAGCTGCCTGACCATGCTGAGCCTTTTACCTCATCAGGGACGGAGATGGGCCGTACAGTAATGCATATTGATCCATGTCCCTAAATGTAGTTTATGTCTTACATTTCTGGGCTGAGCTATATCAAGGGGAAGGCAGACCATTACAGCCCAGTCTCCCATGTGCAGATATAGCATGAGTGATGACAAGCCTTTCAGGCTAAATGGATGTAGGCACACACAGGATGATGGCTCAGATGGACTAACTGGCCATAACTGAGTGGATGAGCATGCTTAAGCCTGCCACAAATCTAAGGTAAAAAGAGTTAGCTTGAAAATCAATAAAAGATCTTAAGAGTACTCATTTGATTGTTTGTGATAGCTTGGCTGAGCTGGGGTACATTGCTAAGTGACAAGATCTTGTGAATATGCCTAAACCTTTCGTGCCTGGGGCAGTAGTGAACTTCAAAGAGACATTTCTCTGTCCTGAGAAGTGCAAAAGCAGCTGGTAGTGCAAAGGAGATGTTGCTTCTTGGCAATGTTAATAACAAGTTATTGCAAGTTATTACAGTTGTGTAGTTATTACACAAGCAAGTCCTAGAGAGTACTGGGAAGAAGAGAGTTGGTCCTTAAATAGACCAAGAAGGCATTCTCTGGAAATTTACCCAAGATTTTTTTTTCCTGCTGTACTCCTGTAACTGAGCATAAAAAGTTTTTTGCACTCAGCTGGTGGGCAAAATTAGGATTTGAAATGTGTTGATTTTGGTTTTGCTTATTTAAAAATCATGTAGTTCTAATATTTTCTTCCAGCTACTAAATGTTGGGGTTCATCACTGCTGTTGCTCTTTCCCCTGACAAGACAGAACATAGATGTCCAAACCCTGTCTCGGGGGTGGTGGTGCCCTGACACAAGAACTGCTCTGCATGCACAAGAGCTGAGGATTCCACCTTCTCACCACAGTGAAATGATGGAGGAAAGGAGAGCCTGTCTTTTGCTGTGGGGAAAAAATATCTGAGGAGGGTTAGGAATTCAGAGCTCTGCTGTATGATGATGACTGGGTTTTTAACATTTTGTTCATCACTTGGGCTATGGGAAATAGCCAAACACATCCAAATTAGACTGTCAGGGTTTCTTCTTTACTTCCTCTCCCTGCTGGAGAGATTCAACTTCAGCTGTACTGGAAGTTAGTAATTTCCTTAATGCTGGCAAGTGTAAGATATATTTTATGAGGTACCTTATGGAACTGATGGGGGGAAATAAATAATAACAATATTAATAAAAAAAGAGTGTTATCCAAACTGAAAGTGTTGCAAGGATAAACAAATCAGTAAAAGGTGCAGTTTTCTTATGATACAGTAATTTTATGAGCAATAATTTTTCAGATGAATTGAAGCTATCATCATTATCAACTAATAACTCTGAGAATGACTTATCTAACTTCCTACTGCCTATGGTATTTCTGGAGTGTGAAAGAATTTTAAATTGTCTGAAAGGAACTGGTGCTGCTTATAGGACATTAGAATAAACGAACCAGAGCATTAAAAGTGTTATCTTTTCAGAAGAAAAGAAACAAACATCCTTCACAAAAATACATAAGGGTGTATGTATTCTATGGCTTCTGAAGTATCTGTGCTGTTCTTCTGCAGAAAGGTGGAATTTAAGCTGGATCAGATCCTCTTTTCTTGCACCAAAGAACTACCAGTAATATCAAAGAACTTGTGTCTCTGGGGTGGGCTGAACTCCACTGCAAAGAGGATTGGGCAAAGTACAGCAGACTCCAAAGAGATACGTGAAAATTACAGAATTGTCTGCATTTTTTACTGAAAGTGAGCAAAGAGATGCCATTTAAACTTGCAATAAGAATGTGTATTTAATTTGGAGAAAGAAAAATAATTAGCTCTGCGTTTACTTTTCTTCCTTTTTGTTTTTTGTAATTTTAGAACAGCTGCTAAATAAACAAAGAGAAACAACAAAGAATGTTAAGCATTCATTCAAGAAGAATTAACCTTTTAAAAGCAGAATTAGATATCAAAACAAAGCTGGATCGTTTAGAATGAAAAGTTCATATATTTAATTTTGGAAATGTCACCACTAATCTCCTGCATCTTCCCCATAGCCACTCTTGTTTTCCTACACCTAGTGAAATGGACTCAAGTGGTCACAGGCTTTTATTCAATGTAAATCTGCTTGGTGAATTTGCTATTTGCTGAGGAAATCAAACAAACAGAAAAGAGAAAATCTCTTCCTTTTGATCACCTCTCTTTCTGCTTAGATAGGGCAGGAATAACAGCAATTATTTTGAGAGCGAATAAATCAGCCACTGCAGGACTGTTGACACTCATGGTTATCTGACAGGATTTCTAAAGGACTGTTACTTCAGCTGAGATCCCCAATCCCTTGAACGCTCTGCCTCTGCTTGGGACAGACCTGAGAGATGACCTGGCAAAAGTCAATTATACCAAGTGTTGTGGGGCTCCTTCCCTGTCCCAGGAGCAGGCTGGAAACCACTTTTGTGGAGGCAGTGAAGCTGCTTCTATAAGAATGGTACATCTGTGCGAGGTTCATCTGAAAAAGATCTAATTTGAATTACAGCTAATTAGTATGTACAGGGCTCTGCTCCTGTAGAAAGCAATGAAAATCTGTCCAGTACAGCTGCAATGTGGGTTTTTTTTCTGTTAGTTTTGTAAAATGAAACAAAAAAGAAAAGGTAATCCAGAAAAATGCACTGTACAAACTGGGAAGCTGTAACTTGTTCAAGAAAAAGTTTCCTGGCTCGTTGAAACATATCAACTTGAGAAAATAGTATTTTTCTCTTTAATAATTGAATCAGGCCAAAATAATTAATTTGACACTGTTTGGAAAATATTGTTTCACTTATTTAATTTCAATTTTGTTAACTCTAAATAGTTATAATTTTACAGAGGCTTCTATATGTTTTCTCTAAACTTTAAAAAGTTTTTAAATGCCAATAATCTAAAATAAAATTGTAATTAATTATCATGTATATTTACTAAATATATGTAATTCAAAGTGATACTCTTACATCACAGTTGAAATATTTCAAGTGATGCAGAACAATTTTTTTAGCTTTATTTAACAGGAACATTTAACTGAGAATAAATCATATTTAAAATGCCAGAACAGTGTAGATGTGGTGAAAGTTTTGCATTTCCAGTAATCCTGTGTTTTTGTAATTCAAAGTCAGGCACTCCTTAAGTTTTTTTCCTATATCTTATTCTGAGAAATGTATTTGATTTCAAATAGAGTATCACTGCTGCAAAGAGCATAAAATACGCACAGGTAATTTCCACAGAGAGGTGAATGCTAATTAGTTACCTCAATGACTGCTGTAGCCTTTTGAAACCCTGATCATGTTTCAACAATCCCAGTGGAAAATAAAAAAAAAAAGAAAATATTTTTCCATATCAGAGGTGAAAAGCTGGCTGCATCCTCAAGGGCACAGGTGGACCAAGCACGGAGGTGTCCTGGTGCTTTGCAGCAGGCATGGGAATAATGCCTGCATGAAACTTTTGGGAAAATGTGACAACTTTCCAGCATTTCTTCAGCAAAGAAAGGATGATTGTCAAGGGCTCAGTCAGAAACAGTCCCACAGTCAGACAATGACAACAGCTGGACTCACTGCATTGCTTGCTACCTTTGTCAGGCAGGGCAGCTTGACTTCACTTTAAATGTAAAGAATCCTTGGCACTGAGCAGGGGTATCATGGCAGAGGCTGTGTGTGTCATTAACAGAAAAGCAGCAAGAAATCAGCTTGCCCCTCGATGCTTCCCTTCTCCTCCCCCTGTTATTGGAAACTGAAAAAAGTGGGAATTGCATAATGGAGTGAGTGCCTCCATCACAATTCATTCTACCAGTCTGAAAGGCTTCAACACATGCCTGTTGCTGCAAGACAAGCTCCAGGATTCCAAGTTTCAAATCCAGGATGATTGGTTGCTCTCTCAGTGGATCTTTTAATACTCTGAAAACCAAGTAATTTGTTCTCACTTGTGAATGAGAATCATCCATCTCTTCATTCATCAGAATTACTCCTGCATTTATATCCAAGTGCTTTGGAATGGAGGTCAGCCTTAGCTCTATTTAACAGTTGTGGAAGGAGGGATGCTTTTCCCAGAGGTCTGTGGTAAGGCAGGGACCTGACATCCCTACTCACTTCTGTTTCCTAAAAATGACTTCCTAAAAACAGAGGCCACATATTTCTGGGCATCATCTCCATCTCCTGGTGCATGTACATGACTCCAGATTTGTTGGCTGGCACCGTGCCCCATGGATATGAGTGCCTGTGTGATTTCTGGATCACTGTTTCCGACTCCAGAAGTTTCAAGATGGAATCCACAAATGTTTGTCCAATCTGTGGTGCTCTGAAACAAAAATGTCAGGCTTAAGGAAGTGGCATTTTACCCATACGTTGCTCTCCCTGTCTATTTCTCATCTCTGTTTAGTTAGGGCAGCACACTGCAGGGTGTTTGTTCCAAATAAGACTAATTACTGTGCCCAAACATGGTAAATTATTTAAGAAGACATTGCATACGGACACAAGGCATGATAGGATAAATTAAGTAGTTTACAACTGTGTAATAATCCAGCACAAATTTGCTCAGAGTGCAAGGCAGCACATGGAAAAGGGTTCTTCAGTGAGATTGAAAATTTATCCTCTATGATACAGAGATATTTCAGAGCTCCTTTAAAGGATCATCCTGTAAAGAGGAAAGAAAATTGCAACTTCTACATGCAATTTGTTTATGAAATATAGCTGCTGGGAGCATCTTAGAGAAAAAATATCTACACAAATGGATTAAGACATTGGATATGATTCACATAAATGTCTTTTTTCCTATTCGGCTTAATTAACTTCAGAGTAGATGAATTCTTATTGGTGTAGTGGAAAGAAAATGAAACCAGTGTCAAGAGAAAATCTTCTGTATACAACTGCTTGGTATAGCCCAATTTTGGATGTTGTAAAAGCATAAAATTTTTGTTCATTAAATTTTAAAAGCTTTCTGAATTCCTGGAATTATAGCATGGACTTGCAAATGTTGTGTGAAATGAAATGTACTTCCCTACACAAACGACATACAGTGGGAGAGCTCTGGAATTACTATTATGGTCTACTATTTGCAATAATACTTAGATAAGTCAGCCATTAAGATAAATAAATAAAAATACCCACCCGAAAAAAATCACTGAAAATAAGAAAGGATGGAGATACTTTAAAGTACTGCCTGTGCGTGAAGAAAATCTGTAGCAAATTTGTATACTTAAGTAAAACATTTTCAATGCTTTTGACTCTTCCATTCTCTGTTCCTATAGGCAGAAATTCTTTCTGAACAGAAGGACCCTTATTGACAGATCAAAATTCTTTTTTTACATATTCTTGCATTCAGCAGAAGAAAAGGGTTTTATAAAGACATGCCAGCCTGAATTCAAACTTTACCTAAACCCACAATTCTCGAATCTGTGTGACCAGATGTCCTCTGACTGTACTCATTATAGGAGGATGTAAAGTCTGAAGTCTGATGAATGATTCCCAGCTGACCCTCACTGGTAAGGCCTTCTTCCAACTTGTTATTAAAAACTTATAATAACCACATTTTAATAGCCATTAAAGAGCTTCCCTCAAGTATACTATCTTGGCCATTTCCTTAGAGGAAACTACTCATTATACAAATTTGCAATAATATGGTGAAGAAATACAACGGCATTATTAAAATCCAGATTACTTGCTCAGAGACTTCTCCAGGGCCTCAGGCTGCTATTTAAACTAAATTTCATGTAAACTACACCATGAAGATACAATGCTACATGCAGGAAAAAAATTTGTTTCTACAGAGTGGAAGCTACTTATTAAGTTTCACTCCCAATTAATTTTTTACCACTTGAAAATTTCTTTTGCTTGAAATTACTTGGAAGGGTTAAAAGTTCTTTTGCTTCTCTTCTCTCTCTTCTTCTCTTCTCTTCTCTTCTCTTCTCTTCTCTTCTCTTCTCTTCTCTTCTCTTCTCTTCTCTTCTCTTCTCTTCTCTTCTCTTCTCTTCTCTTTTCTCTTCTCTTCTCTTCCATTCCTTACTCCAAATGTCATGACTGTGTTAAGCAGCATGTCTAACATATCATATGTTTGTTGTCTAATCCTCTCTCCACTGGGAAAAGTATATTGAATAATGTTTTGTTCTTGCCTTTTTCAAAGGCAATTCACACATGCTGACATAGTTGTATGATAGTGAAGGGCAAAGTTAAGAAATTCTCTTAAGCAAGGAAGTTTTTCTCCCTTCATCTCAGGCTTGTCACAATCACCAGTGCAGCATGTGTGGAGTAAACATAAACAGGCAAAAGTCATTGTAGCTGGTGAAAAAGAGGGCTTTTAAAAGGTTTGTTTTTCTTCTCTTTGGAGTAGAGACCTAACACCCTTATTTTCCAGGAAAGGGAACAGAGATTGTGATTTGGGTCTGTTTGCATGGTGCACTTCGGTCTCTGGAACTCATGGGATTGTTAACCCTGAAGCAATTTAGGAGCTGCACTTCTGCAGGGGGAGGTGGAGTGGAGGAGCTGAGAGCTGATTTAGCAGCAAACTAGGAAAACTTCCCAAGGAGCAGAACAGAGTATCACTACCAAGGAGTCTGGTCTGGAGCTCCAGTTTTGAAACTGAGACGAATCCATATTCTGTCCCAAACTTACCAAAATAGTTCCACAAAAACACAGTGTCACCTTTATAACTATTGCTTGGCTTAGGGAATGGAGTCAGAACTAATGCAGGAATAGTTGGCACATCTTGAAAGGCAGAATACCTTGTGGTTTCCTCCAAGGTCTGTATTGCTCCAGAGGTTCATCCTTTGACTGGTTCTGTGTTAGGGAAATCCCTGTTGGGCCACCCAGAAGCCGCTCTGGCTGTTACCAGGGTCACTCACACCACCTGAGGCCCCTTTGCAGCCACACACCCCACACTCACACACTCAGACCACGTTTTCTTACCTGCTCGACACAAGGTTTCCCATGGCAGAGCCTCAGATGTCCAGATCCTTAAAATAATCTAATCTTGGCACAATAAATAAATAGCAAAATAACAGCTCAAGCTGGTGCCTCCAAGGAGAGACCCCAAGCAAAGGAACCTGTGGGCCTTTATCCCCTCAGCGTTAAGACAGGAAAGTCTGGGGGTCGTTGGCTCCTGCCGTGTCTCTGAGTGTCCGGTGCCAGCTGTGCCCAAGGTTTCTGTGCCCTTGGTTGCGCAAAGGGTCAGCAGTTCATGGCTTCTCATCTGGGGCTCAGGTTCCTGCCCCACAAAGCTCCACCTGCAGCTCCCACTGCTGCTGCCCACAGAGATCCCTGCACTGGATATGTTCCTCAACATCTGCGTCTGTACCCCCAGGTGATTCAGACTGAAGTGTTGGCAAAATTAACCTCAGTAAACACATGCCAGAGGTGTGCCTTTCAGCCACTGACTTGTGCCTTTCAGCCACTGACTTCACCTCTGCTTGAGCAAGAGCTCAAGTCAACTTTTGATGGACGTGTGTGAAACCTTCTGAAATCTTCCAGGGAATTCCAGTCTGTGTGAAGGACAAAACGTTCACATGATTAAAGCTTCTACTATGTCTGTAATCCACAGAGGCTGGCTTATGGTGAGAGGAGATCAAGCATTTGGGTAACTTAGTTAAGTTTTATAAAAATACTAAAACATTTCACAGATGAGTACAAACATTTTAGGAACTGATAGTGTGTGCAAAGATAGACCTCACAGTCCTTGACTTGTGTAACTTACAAATATTGTGTAATGGTTCAGATGCCTTTGGATTCCCATGCACAAGACAGTTGATCTATAAAACATATGGCATTTTAAAATATTGATCTCTTCTGTGCCAGTGAGTAAGAGATATTAGTGTAGCATGGGATTCCGTTTGTAACGCTGGGATTAAAGGCAGGGAAGTGGAAAATTGGAATAGACCTGAATTCATGTGAAGTGGAAAGTACAGCTGGCAGTATTACTAAAGCAGGAGAATAACAAATAAAAGCATGTATTTTTTTAGAATCATATTAAAAAAAATCACGTAACAGGTACTGAGGTAACAGAGTGAATATCCAAATGAATGTTTTATATTAGTTTACTTTTAATTCTACTGGTAATGTAAAGTCACAATATAGTTATACACACTAGAATGGGACAAAATAAAGAGTAATACCAAACAAAAAACAAACATTTTTTCTACAATGTAAACAGTCATCTGTATTTTAAAGTGCCACTTGATCTGAGTGTGTAATCTGTGCCATGAAATATATCTGTCTGAAATAAAGAAAACAAAGCAACAAACCCCCACCTTTGCTCAATTCCTGCAGATTGTTGCCTTGATCCTCAGCTGGTGAACTGATTTAAGTTGGGAGTTTATTCTTCCCTCTTATTTTTTGGACCCCACTCTCTATCTTCCTCTGTTTTCTTCGTTGGAAATGTAGGACAATTGGGAAAAAATCCAGAAAATAGAAGTTTTAAGTGTTTCTAGTGTTCTTCATAGTAAAATTATTTTTTTTTTCTTCCTCTTATCTTTCTTTTCCTATTTAGCCTGCTAATGAGACTGATAACTTGTGTGTGATCATCATGCCAGTTTTAGGAAAACAGCTTCAGTCCTTGTCTGAACCTGTTAATACCTAATCAGAACATTTCATTAAAACAAAACAAAAGAGGATCCACAAAAAACCAACAGAAAACCTCAAAACTCAATAAGCCAGAAGCTTAATTTCTGTGAAGATTTTACCTGGTGTAATGTGAAGCCAGTGGTTCTTGTGCTTCTCTGTGATAGATTGAGTCCTTTACTATATGGCATTTTCCCTCTGTGAAGGCACTGCTATATTGCAATTAAGTAACTATTGATCTTTTTTGATGAACAGATTGAGCTCTTTAAGTCTTTTATTATGAGCATTTTTCAGCCCTAAAATCACTTTAATTTTTAAAAGTGATCAAAGGTTAGCTGAACCCTGGTAAAAAGTCATATATCTCTTCAGGTCACAGCAATTTCTTCCTTTAGTTCCATAACAGTGCAAAATGAAGTGCTTTTAGGTTTTTTTTTTATGCCATTATCATTAACATGATATAAAATGACACATTGACACAATAGATGATGTAGTTTTTACACCGAGTTTAATGTTGTTCTGTCGAAATTAATGGAAATCTTACAAACTGTTTCAATGGCAGTAGAATAAAACCAATATTGAGTAGTTCTGAAACCCTCAATTCAGATATATTTCTGTCCTAAGGTTCTAGGGGAAATGTGCCAGAGTAGACGCAGTTTCATAGTGACTGGTGCTAAGTATTGACATTTTAATGGCAATTATTTTATTGGAAACCTCAGACAACATGATCTTCTATGCCCTCTCTATCTCTGTCTCCTGACTCAAATGTCATTATAATAATGAAAAATATTTCTGAGATTTTGTTTGGGTTTGTATCTGACCCTGGTCTTGAGAATTAAGTGTTTGGAGAATCAAACAGACCACAAAGGACTTGGTATCTCAGATGGCCTCTAATGCATCCTGTGGGTAAGCCAGGCATGTATAACCAGGGATATCAGAGCTCAGTCTCTTTGCTGTTAACAGCACTGGGGAAGTCAGCAGAAGTGCTCCAATTTATTTGAATAGGCCCATGACTGAGCCCTACAGGTTTTCAGTTTTAACAACCATCTTACTTAAAGGTTCAGTGGAGGAGCTATTTTAAGGAAAAAGTAAACTAATCTAGATATCCCACCCCATTTTCCAAAAACAACACAGGCAACAGAGACAGGTTTTCCTCTTAGAGAACAAATGTCAGAGAAGCTGGAGCACTTGTGCAGAGTGTGTGGGACAGGTCCCTGTGTCTGGGTCTCTGCAGGGACTCCTCCCCTCCCGTGGGATCAGTGGTGTCAGCTCTCCAGCGGCTGCCTGCTGCCGGCCGGTCTGTGTCTCACAAAACGGGATGGGACCCCATTTNTACTTTCTGAGCCTTTTTAGTATTTTCTGAAGTCTTTTACTTTTTCATATTCCCACAGCTGCCAGGTGGGTGCAGCACCACTCTCCACCACCCCCAGGGCCCGGCCCCCAGCCAGCTCCTGACACAGCGAGGGGGTACCTTTCCCAAAGGTGCACCTGGCAATTTGTCAGCCTTGAGCTGGGGTTCAGCCACACAGGGAAAAGGTGGAAGTTAGCCAAGTGTGCCAAGGCTGGACGGTGTGAGAAACAGTCATCAAACATAAAAGTGGCACAAATATCAGGCAAAATAAGGTGACAGGCCACATCTTTCTTTACAGTTCTTAATAAATTCACGCCTCCCACAATCCTGAAACAATTTTGAATAAGAACAAGGAAAGAAACCTCTTACACTTCCAGTTTGGCTTTGTTTACTTGCTTTGTTCTGTTCAGGTAATAAACCCTAATGACCTTGGCATAGGATATGCCTGGAGGGATTAAGGACTAATTTAGACTTGCTCTTGTCTTGTTCTATTGACACAGAAATGATGAGGATAAAATTCCCTGTGTTCATTCCAGAGACGAATTTAACGTGTGTCTTTCCCAACAGCTGAGCAACACATACAGACTTAGACAGGGGTCTGGAGCTGGACTGTGCATCTCTAGCAATTTAACTAAAACTTTGCTGAAATTCCTGTCTTCCTTTGAATATCACCACAGGATTTAAAAGTACAGTCCACATTTTAAATAGACTTTTTTATTACTACCTTAATAATTTACTGCACTAGCAGAAGGAAGGGAGGATAATAAACTGAATTATTTTTTAAATTAAAATTCTTGTTATTTTTTACAATGACAATACACAGACATTTAAAATTGTTACTTTTAAGCCACACTTTGCCAAGAAAACACCAGGTTTTTTTATAAGTTTTGTCAAGAAAACACCAGCTTTTTAAAAAGAAGCTAGAAATTATCAATCTTTTGGTTTGGAGATGTCTGAATACATTTTGGAAATACTTTAAAGCATTTTTAGTAGCGTTTATAGATAAGGTAATAATTTTCAGAAATGAATAATGTACTATTATTATTATTATTATTATTATTATTGTTGCTACTTATTTTTCTATTAAGAAGGTTTTAAGCATTGGCTGGTTTATGAGTGTGTTTCCTCCCCATGTAAGACTTTCAATATATTTTGTGCTAACAAGCTTCTGAAGTTTGTAAGTGTTTGTGTTTCTACCCCTGTTTTAATGGCTTTTGGAAATTTAGTTACAGCTTTAGCAGATACAGTCACACATAGAATGTGGGAGCCTACAGTGCTTGTTAAATGCTATAAATACTCTTAAAACTAAAAGTGCAGCAAGCACTTCACAAACAGTTTTAATTTATAAGTAACTTAAATTGTTTATAATAAGTAAAGTATTTGAGTCAAGAATGCATTTGACTGTGACTGTGGGAAGTGCTCTGTAAACTGTTGACTGCTTGGAACTCTTGCTTTAGGCTTTTTTTTGGATTTCAAATTCCATTTTTCCTGATCTCAGATACAATTGTTTTCCTGCTTTTTCATGAAACCATCTCCTGCCTAAAAAGAATTGCCATAAGCTTTTCATCCCTCTCCTCAAACTTTCAAGAGTCTGAAAGCTGAAAGTGTTTCATGCATCAGCTATAAATGATTTTGGTCAATCTCTATGTCCTGCCATTATTTGGTCACATTTTCTTTAAAACTGGACTCAGAATAGTGTAAGTAGTAAACACATACATGAGGAAGCAGTTGCACTCATATTATTATGGCAAAATAAACATTGACATTTCCTTTGAATGCCTGTGATAACATCGAGGAAGAGATTTAGTTTACATAATTTATGTACTTAATTATTTAAATGTGACTGAAAGCAAGGTATGAGGGCCAAACACCTAAGAATCTCTGGAAATGCCCTCCAGGCAGAAGAATTAGTAGTCATAGTAAAAACCCTCACATAATAAACTGAATTACGAACATCAGTAGTCCCATTTAAATAATTTCCAGTAAGATATTGATCACAAAATTTCCCTTTTCCTAGTGCTTCTAATGGTACAATAATGGAAAAAAAATTATCTGGAAGCACTGCACTTCAAGCTTTACTAATTAGAGAAGAAATAGTGAGCACTGGAGAAAGCACACCCTAACCTCCTGTCTTCAGTACAGTTTTTGCACCTGGTACCAAGTGGAGCTGTCAGGGATGGTTCTTTCAGCACCTGTACTGCACAGTGAAGAATCTTCAATCTCTTCAACTTGCAGAATCAAGTGTGGTGAAGTGGTGAAGAAAACCCCTTGTTTGTTCCTGTTCTGTGTTCTCACAAGCTGTAGAGGATTAGTCCTGGTGATGTCTGTGGGGTGTAATGAGAGCAGCGTGTTCCTTCGTGACTAATGGGCTTGCACCGAAGTTAAATCACTCATCCCATGGAGTTTTCATTTCTACTGCACTGTGGTGATAATGATCTAAATAACTAATAAATGAGGTGCTTCTGCTGCTGTGACTGGGCTCAGATTGCTCACTTTAGTGCAGTGCTGTAAGATTTGTGTTTCCATGACACCCAAGGTGAGCAGTAATAAATGTTATTTGTGTGGGATTCCTGAACAACACTTTCTACAGCCCTCAGCACACCACTGAGCAGCAATAGCAGACACTGGAGGGGCAGGAGCACTGTGAACTGCAAATAGAAGTGCTTAGGAGGAAAGAAGATGTTTTCTCTCAGCCAAAGGTGAAGAGAAACATGTAAGTCTTGGTACCTCAGTCTGTAATCACCAGTTACAAAAAGGTTCTCAGTCTCCTTTGAAAAGGCACACAGCAGGAAATGAAAGAAAGACTTCAAGAGAACAGAGAAAAGAAGGTTTCTTTTCATGCACAAAGGGAACTTTTACTATATTCAGACATGGCAAAGGAAAACCAGCCTGGAGGAGGAGGGATTGAGGTCCTAGTTTCGAGAAATTAGTTGGGCATGACTTTTATCCCCCTCTACACAGATTTAAACACCTTATCTTGTGCATCTGCACTATGGAGCCACCGTCTGGATTTTGTTCTGGGGCTGTAAGACGTGCACTGATCAGACTGACAAATCTAAAGGAGTTTCAGTAACTTGACAGCAAGTTACTGTCAAGAACATGATTAGAGCAGCTGAGACCTGAAAGGTGGAAGAACATGATATTTCTGCTAACATCAGTTCAAGCTTTTCATTCTAATTAAAATATATATTTTTATAATTTTAGTATGAAGGGAGACTGGATGAAGGACAAGTGAGTAACTCAAGCAGTTCTCTCATTCCAAGAGATCACTCTGGTCTAATCCCATCCTAAAATTGCTCCAAAAATTTTTGAAATTAAACTTCATGAGAGGCCATTCCAAAATGTATTGAAGCCCATGGAATGGATGCCTTGTTGTCATGGTTGCATGAATATTCTGCTAAACAAAACTACCACAAAGGTATGGAGCTTTTGGCGAAGTTACTGCCTGAGATTTTGTAAAAGCCACATGGCATATGGAAACAGCATATGGAAACTCGTTAACACTGAAAGGTAAGGAGAAAAGTGGCAGTGAGTGATGAACTACTTGGAAATGTTTAAAAAGCTGAATCACTGTCATCTGCAGAATTCCTGATGGAGCACATTGAGACTGAGATGAAGTCAAGAGTTTTCCAAAGCTCTCCATCACCTGAATGATAGCAAAGGGCCAGACACTAACCATATGTCAACTGCTCACTGCAGAAGGATCTTCTGCCTCCTGAGAAAAAGAGGGTGTGAAGTCATTAGCACAGCCCAGAAACGTGGAAATTGAGGGATTGTCACGTAACCACACAAAGAAAACTACCTATAAAGATTATATCAGCTAATGAGTTTTTCACACTGCTGCCTAAAACACGAGAAAGTTTCTGCTTTTTTATCTCAAATAGAATCAGAGGGGTAGTTGAAAAAACATCTGTAACATCAGCAGGGGTGAATTTAGCACCTCTGTGTGGAGAAGATACTTTTACTTGAGCAATTTATCATGCAATGGCTGATCTGAATCCAATAGTAATTAGAGCTTAATTGACTTTACTGGCACATTCAATGCTTTGTACCTTCTCTAATTATGGAATATCCTTTGTGTATATGCATTTTCATCAAAGTTGATTTTTGCAAGAATACTGTCTATATTGGAATGGCTTGAGGTCCTGTGTTAAAAGTGATGGACTAGTTTAAGAGTCAGCCCTGGCACTGTCACTCACAAGATAATAAACAAACAATAACCTCTTTCATCTTAGTAAATCCCAAAGCTCTGTACAAAGTAAATAATAATTAAACAGATGAACATTTACCAAAAATACATACATCAAAGAAGATGCATATCACATTAAAAATATATTTAGCTTCAAAACATCCCCACCATCTAGCCATTGCTTATCAGGTTTAACTGCATCCAGGGATGAAAGAGTTGTCTGATTTCACAGCCCTTGTAATTAGTGATTCTCTTCCAATTACCCTCAAATTTGGCAGCCTGTGTTACCACTATCCTGACTGTGTCTCTTTCTGGGATGTTGTGCTGCAGTTGCACTTCCCTGTCCACTGGGGAGGTAGTTTGTCCCTTGAGGCCGACTGCATCCAGTCAGAACCTTTTCAGTTCCTTCCCCAGCTGCTGGATCCAGATTACCCTAAATTCCAGCTTGTTTCTTTACTTTTGCTTCATTTGCCTGAGTAGTTGGGCCAGGCCAGTACACTCTCTCCTCCAGACTGGTGTTTGGTGTCTAGTCACTTCTAGCTGCAGTTTGGATGGAGCCAAAAAGGCAAATTCTTGTATGAGCTAATAAAATGTGGTCTTCAGCATTGTCTGGAATAATGAGAAGCAACTGCTTTTGCATGAGATAATTCACAATCTGCCAACAGACAGGGTAATGTGTGGAAAAGAGACTGACTCAGCCAGTTGTGTTGAAAAAAGGGGTTTTCCCCTGGGCATTTTTCCATACCTACCTTTCAATTGTTCATATAGTTTCTGAATTTTTAAAGATGCAAAGATTTTCTCATCACACTGGGGCATGAAATCTGTGAGTGTCAGTTCAGTATCAGTAGGGACTGGCAAAATTTATTATTATTCTGTTGGTCCAAGCTGCTTTGTAGGCTAGTTTAGGAAATCTCACTTCCTGTTTATTTTTCTGTTTTGTTGTCTTCCCCCCTCCCCCCCTGCCATTTTCTCCATGAAATTATTTATTCTTGAATGCAGGGATCACCTCTCTTGTTCGGTGTAGTAAGGGGCATGGTAGTGAGGATAAACCTTTCTTCTATTGTCAGACAGTCTCAAAACCTGTCTACATAGCTGTCTGTGCACGTATCTACATATTCTTTTGTCTAGAAAATACTGTGTAAAACAAGTACTGATCAGATATCTGGAATTATATATGAACAACTTCACTAGTTCCTCCTGGCACTCGGAAAGAATCAATACCTTTAGTTACAGACAGATCTGCCAGAGACAGTAAGGGCAGTGAAAACACCTTTCTGAAAGAATGGATTCAATTTCTAAGCAATTGCCAAGAAATCAATTCAGGCAAATCAGAATGCAACTGCTAATTATGCCTTTTAATTTTGGAAGATGTGTGAATTTGTGCCAGAAACCAGGGGGCAATTGTTGCAGGTAGAGCCAGGGGAAAATCATTGAAAGTCGCTGAAAGCTCCTTCTTTGAACTCAAACTTGGAACAACAAATCAGAAGAGGTTTTAGAAACTTTAGACTTCTGTATGTATTCTTTTGTCCTGAATAAATTTTTGCACTCCTTCAAAGATAGAGTTTTGCAACCTCAGCAGATTTTAGCTCCCTTACTTGCAGACTGCTGTTCCTAAAAGCAGTAAATGGAACTGAAGTTCACATGATTTTAAGGTGAAGTCCCAGCTATAACTCAGGTATAATTAAAGGCCCACTTTGGCTGCAGGCTTTCTCCCCACCTACCTGCTCAGCAGGTGATGACAGTCTTCAAGAGGTGGTATTTTAGGAAAAGGGCAAACTGTTCTCAGAGGCAGAGAAAGCATCATCCCTTATTTGCCTCTCTCTGTCCAGGCTTGTCTTTCTAAGCTTCCTGCACCGAGCCCAGTTTATTAATGTTCAGCAAATAGTTGTACCAGCACTCACTGTCTGGCTCTGCAAAGCCTTTGCTCACCATGCTGACCCATCCTAAAGCTGTGCTGTTGTGTTGGCCTCACAGAAACCCCTAGGAGTGAAGTAGCTGTAATTAAAGGTTTTCAGCTACAGGGTTGTCAAATCCTTTTGTGTATCTGTTTTGGCAAGTGCTTCAAACCCTACAGCAATATTAAATAGACCATCTGTTAGCCTTCATTAGTCTCTCACTCATCAACAGGGCTATTAAATATAACTGAGGATGCTAAAGGAAACCTTGACATCTTGGCTTTCAATTGGAATAGTGATCAATATTGATAACAAAAGTATTTCACACAAATTTATTATTAATAGAAAGTTAAATACAGCATAAATATGGATGTTTTGCCCTACACAACTTTAATAAAACTAATATAAATGATATAGTGAAACCAACTTTATTAGTATCACTATCTGCAACAAAGAGCTCCATGCCAATGGCACTGTCCTGAAAACATATGAAGGACTGGTCATCACTCTGATATTTGTTAAATGACAGAACAGATAAGACCATGCTAAACACAGGGGATGTTATAGAAAAAGACCTGCAATTAAAAAATATGCAGTAGACTTGGCTTATTCTCTTCTCTGTAACAACTTCTTACATATATAAGGATAAGGTATAGTAGCTTCCTCTGTTATCTCTTATCTACAGTTAAAAAAGCTCCAAAAGCACTCCCTGGAGAAATTGTTTTTTATACCATTTTAAACTTCTCACTGTTCTCCTTTAGACTCTATCCACTTACTCCATGCCTGTAATTAAAAGACAGGAATATTCACAACTTCCTTGATATTCCAGTTAAAGGATATTGGTCAGATTCTTATATATGAGCATCTTGACCTGTTGATACAGAATCCAATTGTGATTGTATAAAATCCTGAAAGCAATGTTTTTGAAATTTTCAGATGACTTGTTTGTGATTTTGATTTTCTCCCTAAAGGAGACATAGTTAGGGCAAACTCAGGGTGACACACCCAAAGTACAATTTACTTGAGATTGAAGCATCCTTTATAAAAAAGTAAAATGATAGGAAGTCTGAGGAGGTGGCACCAGTACATTTCTATTTGGAGGTTGTTTTCAATCATCTTTTACAGTGCCAGTCATGTGCTGGAATTTTATATTCACACTAACGTATCAAGATCTAGCAAAAAATTATATCCCAGAACATCACTATAACTGAGACAAGTTTTCCTCTGTGTTGAACTGACCACATTTAAGAAAACCCCAAATATTTTTTACATTTTTGCATAATGAACTGTGGTGAGTGAGATGTGATTCAGATTTGTTAGCTCACATTGGTGCAGTTTGAGCAGGGGCATTTGTGACAAATGTTTTAGTATTAATGGCCAGATGCTCAGCTGAATCCCATACACCACATGTCAGCCTGGCCTGCTTTTTTGTCTGATTTCCTTAATATTGAAAGCAAAAACAATGAACAGAGTTCTCTTCAACTGCTGATTTCCCCAATTCTTTCTGAAAACTCTCCAGACATAATTTGTATCCTTGTACTTCAGAGATTATTTGTTTTTTTGTCTTACGGCACTTCAACCTTCCATGACTAAAATTTCTGATTTGTCCCATATGAATCACAAGTCATTAATTAAATACCACAGTGAGACCCTTATACTCAGGTATATATTCATGTACTTATTTCAGCAGTTCATGCAGTACATCACAATATTCCTACTATAAAACAAGCAGGTGTAGCACCAAAGGAAAGCCAAGGGAAAATCTGGAAGATCAGCCATGGGAGGAGCCAAATAGAAGTCCAAGACTGAATGTCAAGACCTACACCATTTTTCAATCAGTGCGTGGTCTTGAATGTAATTTCTGTCCTATAATTAGCTGTGATGTTCAAGTGACAGGATATTGCCCTGGTATTTTAGGAGTGGGTTGCTGCTGTAGCTTTCATTGATGGTGGGTTCACAGAGGTAATAACCCTGAACACTTTGAGTAGAAAACCCTAGATGGACATTGAAATGATGTATTCTCATTGACAGAAATCTCTTCCAAGGAAATGGAGCAGCTGGCTTTGTTGCAGAGACCAACAGCACATGTGAGAATACAGCAAACAAGTCAAAAGGGAGATAAATTCAGTTCAAAGAAGACAAATTGTGCTGTGTAAGTAACAGAAGTGGACATGAAAGTCATAGCTATGGTTGAGGAATGGGTAGCTTGTAGAGGCACTGACAACTGGCTAAGTCCTGCACTATGAGTATGTCCCTTGAAAATTACATAAATGTCAGTTTGTAGTGAAAGGAAGGACTCTTCTTCCTCTCCAGCCAAAGGCATGCTTTTCTGCTGGTCTGTCTGTGCTGACACAGTGATTTTGTGGCACGTGATGGATCAGATCAAAGACTGATGTGTCTGAAACGTTGAAGAATAACCCTATGCACCAGTAAAGGCTGGGAGCTGAGCTGCTGAAAAGCAGCTCTGTGAAGACGGACCTGGGGGTCCTGATGGAAGACAAATTGTCCATGAGCCAGGAGTGTGTCCTGGCTTGCACTTGTCCTTGCACTTGAGGTGCATTAGGAGGAACATTGTCAGTTTGAGGGAAGTGATCCTGGCCCTCTACTCAGCCCTGGTGAAGCCACATCTGGACTGCTGTGTCCTGTTCTGTTCTCCTTCGTACAAAAGAGACATGGAACTCCTGGAGTGGATCCAGAAGAGGCCACAAAGATGATTAAGGGACCAGAGCACCTCGCTTAGAAGGACAGGCTGAGAGAGTTGGGCCTGTTCAGCCTCGAGAAGAGATTGAGAGGGAACCTCATCAATGACTATGAGTACCTGAAGGGAGGGTGTCAGAGGATGGACCAGCCTCTTCTAGGTGGTGCTGGGCAACAGGACAAGAGGCAATGGGCAGAAACTGATGCACAGGAAGTGCCACCTGAACAGGAGAAAGAACTTCTTTACTGTGCAGGTGATTGAGCACTGGAACAGATTGCCCAAGAGAGTTTGTGAAGTGTCCCTGACTGCAGATATTGCATAACTTTCTGGACACAATCCTGTGCCTTGTGCTTTGGGATGAGCCTACTTGAGCAGGGAGGTTGGACCAAATGACCCACCATGGTCCCTTCCAGCCTTACCTCTTCCATTATTCTGTGATTCTGTGAAAGTTAACTTTATTTTCATCAAGTTAGTGTCAGGATCTATTTTTCCAGATCACTGAATGACTTTATAGATGCTGATGTCTTCACAAGACCAAGAATAAACAGCAAGACTTGGCAACAATTTAGTTCTGTGTCAGGGTAAAATGATCTTTATCTGCAGTCCAATTCAATGAATCTGCTTTTGGGACACAGGCTAGTTTGGCTGTATGCCATGCTGACAGGAATTCTTGTCCAGAGGTAGGTAGGTAGGTGTCCTGTTGGTGCAGTTGTAAATTTATTCCTTTTTATTCTGTGCCCAATGGCACTCTTGTAAAGAAATGTCACCCTGTATTTACAGCTGTTGTTTTAAGATTGTTCTTGTCATTTTTTACATACTTTAGGAGTAATATGTGTAGGCAAAAATGCTTTAGTTTCACTCTTTAAATTGTTGGGAGAAAAAGAGCAACCGTTTCATTTAGAAGGAAATATCTCAAGTTCTAGTAAAAGGGGGGTATCACATATTGGAAGTCACTCAGAAATTTCATTTCTGCTGAGACTTTCTGAGTTCTGTATATTTGCTTTGAGATATTTCAGCATTTCTTAATAACTGAAACCAATCAAACAAAAGAGTGTCTGAATGTAATTAAATCAATCATAATTATTTATATAACACCTACAGTTTTCATGGCCCCAAATATAAACAAGTTCTGGAACATCTATTTATGCAGCATTGACCTTCACACAATATTGTGTGTGGCTCAGCATACTCAGTGAAGGGTGTGATTTTCCCATACTTGTCTGCTTTCTGCATTGCATTAATGAAATAAAAACTACAGTGGGTAAGACACTGAGAGAAATGGCAAACAGCTCATGGGAAGATATATATAGGAGTTGCTATTTGGGAGAAATGGCAGGGGCTGTAATGGCTTCCTAGGCTACAACCTGTCAATGCAGCCACAGTAACTGAGAGTTGTGCATTCTTGGTCCACCAGAATTGGAAACCAAGAGCAAATTATTCCTGTGCCTTTTACTTTTCAATGGGACAGATCAAAAACACACACATCACTATGTCCTGTTGATCAAATGACATGTGGTAACTCCTGTATCTGTTGCATATTTGCGTGCCCAGTTTGGTTGTGCAGCTACAAAGCATGTACAAAACAAACTATCCATGTAAGGAGTTTATAAGCAATGAGCTTGTGGAGAGTTTCACAGTCTTGTGTAAGAGCAATCTCAGCCAGTGATAATAGCAAGAGAAAGGAGAAGAAGATTTAGCTGGAGAGAGACAGAAATAGCCTTTTTTAGTGGTATCTTTTAGTCCAAGTAAATGATAGATACGGGTAAATAGCAGAAATAAAATGAAGGGAACGATGGCTGAAAAATGGCACAGAAGGGGGAAATTTTTCTAGCATGGAATGTGGCTGAGTCAGGATTAGTCTCAGAGAAAATGAGGAAGTGACTGAGAAAATGAGAGGGTGAAAGGTGTGTGCATGGGAACAGGGAAGTAGAGTGAAGGAGATGGTGAGCAGACAACAGCCAGTTCATCATCAAGTCCAAAGTTAATCCTCTGGAAAACAATGTGCTTATGCGATAGGAGATGGTCCTTCCCTCAGCAGCACATAACAAAGCAGTTTTGAAACACAGTCCATGGTTTTCTCATGTGTCCAGAAGAAGAGGATGCTCCCCATGGTCGCTGCTATTGCTCAAATGACATGGTGTGTCACCTCGGTTGGCATTCCCTGATGTGGATGGAGCTGGGTCGTCTCTGACGAATTCTCTGATCTAGAGGAATGCTTGAAGCATAGTGCAGTGCCTATCAATCCTTCTGCAACGCTGTCTACCTCCTATGCATTCCTCCTCTCCAGAGTAACTTCTGGAGTTTTCTATGGAAATCTTTTAGTTTAGGGGTGGGGTATCAATTTAAAATCCCTAAAATGGAAGGATATCCCTTGGCAATAATTACTGTGAAAATCCGTAGTGTGCAGACTCATGTTTTTCACCTGCAATGGGAAAGTTAAAAGTAATGATGGAGCTCTGATTTGGCTCATCTAATCACTGAATTCCAAACTAACAGATTCTCTTGGGCTTGAAAAACTGGGCCAGAATTATCACAAGAATAGATTGCCTCTTGGTATTCCTGAATGGAACAAGGGCATGTTAATAATAGCAAAAATGAAAAATAATTAAAAATAGAAGGTCTGATTCTCTCTGCATCAGGATTTTTTTTGTTGTTTTGCTGAAAAGGGTGGGCTTTTATTTTACAATAGACCAGATCCAACTCATCTGTGGTAGCTTGTGCTATTTAAAAATATTATTTTAAGTAATTTTTAACTCTTAACAAAGACTTACTTTATTTTTTTTCCTGAGTTTTCCTTTTCTTATTTGTTAGAAGATTCTAACTGAAAAAATTTTGTAATGGCTAGGTAAATAGTTGTCTGAGGCTGTGCTTGTAGCTAGGGGTGTGTGAATTAAATGACCCTGTTGTTCTCTTGTGTCTTCATTCTGTGATTGTTCCGAGCCTGTGCAATGTTTCTATGACCTTCACTACAGGATTAATGGGAGTTATTTCCTCTATTGGTGCAAAGCAATTATGCATGCCATCCTGCTCCGAGATGGTTTAAATGAAAGTTGCCAATAGAAATGTTAACCTTCACCTGTCATAATGCTATTATGTTATCTTGGGCTAATGGTGAAAAGAAGTCATGATTTCATTTTATTTAAATTTCAGCTGGGTATTTGACCATAAAATTATTTCTAAAAGGAAACATAATAAAGATGGTAGATCAAGAGTTCAGCAGTGAAGAAGAAAAGTGTTGTGTTATTGTCTGGAATGTAATTATAGAAAAAGCTTCAGTATAAACCAGAACAGATGAGGCTTAGGTACTCAAAAGATTCTATACATGTGAAGGGACTGACTTCATCACTGTCCTTTGAAAATCCCAATATTTGACTATTTTATTATGGTGATGTTAGTAAATACTCATGAAAATGGCTGACAAGATCACAGTTAACTTTTCAATCTGAATATCCATCCTCAAATCAAAAGTAGGGGCCAGTCTGAAACTGAAAATTGCCCTAGAAGCAAATTTTTGGTTTTATTTTTTCTTATGTCCTCGATAAGCACAGTTTGGTGAAAATGAAGGCTAGATAGTATGGACTCTACAAGAGCAGCACAGAATGTTGTATAGTATTGGTACATCTGGTCATTCCCATTATGTGTGGTTGTGTGAGAGAAGTGTGAAAAACAGCATAAGGAAATCAGTCAGAGAAAGAGTGGGCTGAAGTGAAAATAGGTTGTCATATGAATATATATACACATGTCAAATAGGTGGTCTGGGACTAAAATAAAAATAATTGTGATTGTTTGAAGATAAATGCATAATTCGTTATTATTTCTGGCAGAGTGTAACAGAAACAGGCTTAAAAGAACAGCATTATGTGACTGGCGATCATATCCCAGCTTTAAATCTTTAAAGTGCTGTGTGTTTTAGAATAGGCTGCTCCTCTTCTCAGAATGTGAGAAATTTTTCCTTGCAGGAAGCTAATAGGAAGAAATTAATTTTCAGTGAATCAACATTTTTCATCAGAAAAAGGTGTCCCAGAACTTTCTGTCCAAAAAGATGAACCACAGGCTCAACGTTGCATTTTGCAAACCCTAAACTCATGTAAATTGCTCTTGTTCAGTGAAACTACTTGAACAAAACTTGCTCTTTTTCACGAGGCAGGATAAAATTCTTAGTGTCAGAATTTGGTTTATAGGAATATATAGACAAAAGTGTCACCACTAAAATTCCATCTGAAGTCTGGATTGCCTCCACTGACTTTAGTTTACATCTTCTGAATGTCTTGCTTTGGCTTACTTGTTTTATTTGTTATTTTTAAAATTATCATTATTAGAGTAGGGTGCAATGGTGTTTGTCCTATTTCTTTGTTATAGAACCCATTAATTTTGGAAGCACAGTGTGATCAATGTATAGAAATACAAAACTGAATCCAACTGCTCTGGCTATAGGAGGAATGCACCCTGATGAACTTGTTCCATTACTGCTGATCTCAGCAATGTGCCAATTTACTGCATCCTGTTGGGAAACCTGCATGAACAGACTCCTGCAGCCGAGAACAACATAAAGGGATAAAGGTTTCAGTGGTAGAAATGGACCTTGTTTTAAGCCTTTGCACTGATAATCCACACTCAGTTTTAATTTTTGCAGTCTCTTTAGATTGCACCAACAATGAAGTCATGTTTATTTGCCTCTCCTTTACTGTCAGGTAAATGACAATGTGATCCTAGCAAAAGCATCAGTGGGACTTCCCATTGCATATCTATTAATAACCATACAGCACTTGGGTCAAATGCAAGGTACAATCTGACTGGGAAACATGGAGACAGTTAAATTGCATCTTGGCATCTATGTGGAATATCTTGTACCACTATAATTACATTATCAAGGTGCAAGATAGGCAAATATGAAACAGTCGTTGAAATTAATAGCATGAAGTGTAGCATTTACAAAGGAATACATTATTTTCTTGGGATCCTTTAATATCTTCCATTTGAAAAGGATCTTTTTTAAAATGTCATCACAGTAGGAGTTTAGCAAACATGTAACTACCTTTTTTAATGAGGTCATTAAATGAAGATAGTTCTTTGCTTATTCTGATTTCTATCCCATATTTCCTACCCTGATACTTCTTGCTTTATTTTCATAAGCTTTTAGAGAGTACAATTCTGTAAGCCTTCTCACCTCTTCACATCTAATCTTTACTTGGTTTGAAGTTGCAGTATTAGAATATAAGCACTTAAAAATCAGATTCATGGTATCATTAATGTGGAGAGTACACTCTTCCACTGAGCTCTTCTGCAGTTATATTGCAAATATGATGATGCCATAATATGGCTATTTGCCAAGTCTGTAACAAGAGCAATGGAAACGTTTATCAGTTCTGTAAGTTGCATAAAGAATTTCAGTAAGAAGTGGGAAAGAAGTTGGGTTTTGTTCATACTCCTAAACTGAACAAATTTGACTTGTGCAAATGAAATCCAATTTGTTTGCCTCAAAGACCTTATCACTTAAAATGGCAACACAGACAAAGGGAATACAACTCATGTTTTAATGCAGAAGAAAAAATTGCAGACAGATCAAATGTATTGCTTGGGTCAAGCAGAGAGATTGCTGGGGACCCAAGACTTGACCTGCCAGCCAGTGTCTTTGACCACCACCCTACTGCAAATCTACTTAGCCTGTTCAGCTGTCATCCAGTCCTATAAACTCAGTTTCTGATGTGTATTCTCTGTGTGAAGAGACTGAAATGAAATAAAATGGGTCAGCCTTGTGTCTTCTGAAACAGTGTGAAAACTCCATGGTTTCATTCATCTTTTGCATTAAAAAGAGCCATGAACTCTGTACAGCTCACAAACTTCAATCCTACATGGCTGAAACTAAGATGAAAGGACACGTGAAGGATTCTTCACATGTGACTGGGTTTGATATTACTCAGGGAAGTTAGCATTTGACACCATTAAGGATAGTAGCTGAACTGGGATGGAGGGACTGAAGAATAGGGCCTTCAACTAAATTTATTGGCTCTGATTTAGAATCACAGTGTATTTTTCTACTCCAATAAAGATCTTTAACCTAATGAGCAACTCCACTTTACAGGAGCAGAATATATGAACAGATAAGGAAGGACTCAGAAACTGATATATGCATTGAGGGGTGTAGTGCTGACTACTTCTGCGGTATTAGATGAGAATTAAAGAGACTAAAAGAAGCCATGTGATGGAAAAAGAAAATTAAAAGATTAATTACTTCATGGGAAGCAATTTCTTGGAACATTTTTCCTGGTTCATCATGTTCAGAATTATGAGGCAGGTAATTACCAGTTCTTTTCCATTTCTCACATTGTGTGGAGACCAGATCAATACAACTCTTTTTACAATCACCCTGGTACTTATCTATTCTACACTGGAGAAAAAGATCTCTCTCCTTTGATTCAAGAAGAAAGGATGGGTGCAAGATGAGTAGACACTTGACTTGTACTCTGTCCATGTCTCTCCTTTGGGCTCCCTCCCTGAGAAAATGAAAGAAAATTTTATGTTCAGGGCTTTTCTAGAGGGAAGGAAAAAAACCCCTCCAGGTTGTGATGCATGATTAGCTACTATTTACAAAGGCTTTCTCCGTGAAAAACATTCTGGAGGGGTCCTTCAGAGCTACCACATCACAAATAACAAAGGACAATGCTTATTGTTTAGTTAAGCTGCCCCCGGCTGATCCATCGGCTTCCCACTCCTTGTGTTACCCTGACACTAATGGCTACCTTAGAGCACACAGCTGCACATCCCTGGCACAGTGCTTGAAAGTCAGACAGTGTATGCAAGAGCAGATAATTTTTTTATCAGCCTGGTTCCTGCCTTATCTCAATAAATTTTCCACTGTAGGTGCATGCTACATACAGAGAGATGGACTCCTGCTAAATGCACTTACCCAAGGCATGCTGCTGTCTTGCTCCTCAAACACTGAAAAAAGCAACTGGAATTAATATTAGGAAGGGGGACCAGTATGAGGTGACACCAATTTATTTATGTCCTGGTTTCAGTTGGGATAGAGTTAATTTTCTTCCTAGCAGCTGCTACAGTGGTGTGTGTTGGATTTTGTATGAGAATACTGTTGATAACACACTGATGTTTTAGCTGTTGCTAAGCAGTGCTTACACTAAGTCAAGGATTTTTCAGTTTCCTATGCTCTGCCAAGGTGCAGGTGCAAAAGAAGCTGGGAGGGGGTTATTCAATGCCACAGAACATCATTCTCAGTGTATAAGACGGGAGGATTGTCTGTGAGGGATCAATCCCTCCTCAGAGACATGCTGGGCATCAGTCAGCAGGGGGTGAGCAGTTGTATTGTGTATCACTTGCCTTTCTTGGATTTTATTCCTCTCTTTTTCTTTTTTCTTTCTCTTTTTTTCTCTTTTTTTCCTTTTATTTTATTTCTTCCTCTCTTTCTATTTTTCTCTTTTCATTATTATATTGCTATTACATTTTATTTCAGTTATTGAACTGTTTTTATCTCAACCCAGGAACTTAACTTTTTTTTTTTTTNACACCAATTTATTTATGTCCTGGTTTCAGTTGGGATAGAGTTAATTTTCTTCCTAGCAGCTGCTACAGTGGTGTGTGTTGGATTTTGTATGAGAATACTGTTGATAACACACTGATGTTTTAGCTGTTGCTAAGCAGTGCTTACACTAAGTCAAGGATTTTTCAGTTTCCTATGCTCTGCCAAGGTGCAGGTGCAAAAGAAGCTGGGAGGGGGTTATTCAATGCCACAGAACATCATTCTCAGTGTATAAGACGGGAGGATTGTCTGCGAGGGATCAATCCCTCCTCAGAGACATGCTGGGCATCAGTCAGCAGGGGGTGAGCAGTTGTATTGTGTATCACTTGCCTTTCTTGGATTTTATTCCTCTCTTTTTCTTTTTTCTTTCTCTTTTTTTCTCTTTTTTTCCTTTTATTTTATTTCTTCCTCTCTTTCTATTTTTCTCTTTTCATTATTATATTGCTATTACATTTTATTTCAGTTATTGAACTGTTTTTATCTCAACCCAGGAACTTAACTTTTTTTTTTTTT
>VXBC01005816.1:566743-643414 GCA_013399945.1 Ploceus nigricollis
AATTCTCCTCCCTACTCCACCCACAGGAGCACATAGTGAGAGACTGGCTGTGTGGCACTTAGTGTCCTGGGTTTGAACCTGCACTCAACCCAAATACAGCTGGAGCAGGAGGCATTCAGGTCAGCTTGCAGGAGGGCCCTTTTTATGAGGAGGAAATAGAAGTTCAGATTGCCAGACGAATGTGCCAAGACCTCAGCTCCTTTTCAAGAGGTAGATGAACTTCTGTCAGGAACAATTTAGATGTAGTTTTTCTTGCTTCAAGAAGAGGTGTGGAGAATGTGTCTTCTGGAGATATCTTTCAAATCAATTTTGTCTAGTCTGCTACTTATTCTTCTGTCCAGGCTTGAAGATGAAGCCCTTCCAGGCTGGAGATACCTAGGGAAAGCTGGAATTCAGATCAGATATGCAATATCTGATTCAGCCTGTCTTAAGGGATTCATACTTTAATGACTGAGCTTTAAGGAGCTCTAGCAGGCATTTTATCAATATTGCCTGGCTCCAGAGACAGGACAGGGTCATGGGATGCAAAAGACCTGTGCTCCTGACAGAGCAGTGTGGTTAAGAACAAATCTTTATGAAATGGAGAACCTGGGGGAAAATACATAAATTAAAGCATTAAATTTTTATTTTAAACTTTAAACATGTAGAATGGAATTTTGGAGAGTTATTTCAGATGTGTTTAATACTGAGCCACACATATTGGATGATCACAAACACGAGTTAATTACCAAGACTATTTTCTGACACAGAAAGACTAATTTACCACTTCTGGGTGTATCCTGCAAATTCTCAGTCTTGTTTATTTATCTCAAGTTTAATGTGGCACCCCACAGAAAAATAAACAACCAACATACAAGCAAGGACTAAGAGATCTCTCAAAACCCAAGAGAAATATACAGATATTGTTAAAGAAACAATAAGCAGGTGATAATGACCTTTAATTATGTAGTTAGACTACAGTAAAAATGTTGATTTCATCCTTTATCTTCCTTTCTTAAGTGGATGCTTCATAGCATTAGACTGTATTTACTGCCCCCTCACACTGATTTTCTTGTAACACAACCCCAAACAATAAAAAAATGGCGAAATTATAATGGAAAGTAATCAGAAACTTTTGTTTCTGTGCCAATTTAAAAAAAATTTAGTTCAAAAGTTTAGTAAATATAGAAGACAACATAAAAAAGTGCAATTTTTTATTATGATTCTTAGAAATTCTTGCCTCCTTTCAATTGCTGGATTGTGTTTATCATAGCACAAAATTAAATTTGAAGGGGCCCACAGGGTTAATTTTCCTGAAATAATACCTCAAAGTAACAGCGACATTGATTCAGACACATTGTATCTGCACATTTGCATATTAAATAAAGGTCTGTCTTCCCCCAAGATGTTAGCATAGCCTTTTTAATAAATTCCCAATTAATTTTATCAAACATCTTTGTATAAATAAAAGATGAACAGAGAGATGAGGTGGAACTCTGCCCTCTAATGTAGAAAGCAAGCAGAAACAAAGGTGGTTTGTTTTCATTTTTTGGTTAATTAACTTTGTCTTCTGGGAATAAGAATGAGTCTTCAATTTAAAAGATGCAACGAAGAACAAAAATGTGTATAAATAAAGAATCTCAAAGAATGAAAGGGAAGGCTAAAAAGAAGCACACTTTTTAAAAGATAGCTATCTTATATTACCTAATTTTATTAAAATTATAGTTAAGGCTGACATCTGTTCTAGAAGGCCTACAGACTACCCCTTCTTAAGAACAAGTACAAAGGCTACGGAAAAATATTTTTATAGAAGACCCATTCCATGTCAGCCTACTGCAGGATGACATGCATCTCTTTTTGAAGATTTCATTACTGCTCATTATCTTCATACTGGATACAGGTTTGAGTCATCAAAGACATTCCTGACTTTCCATTTGTTAAATGCATTGTCCACAGGAAAAAACAGAGAAGCATACTTTAGACAGGTGAAGAATATTCTGGTGATTTTTTCATTTAACATGGAGTTAAAAAAAAAAGAAAAACAATTGTTCTACTCCTGCAGTACACTTGAAAGCCTTTAACTTGATTTTATGTGGAATATTAATACAGAAATTACATGAGTATGAAATTTGAAGACTACATACATGTAAATAATTTTTCCAACTTGATGTTGTTTTCTCGACTGTATGCTGCACCAAAAAACTGCTTCAGGGTGAGGCCATACAAAGTTCATCTGATAAGACTGGCTGAGGATCATTACAAATGTGGCTTGTTGCACACAGAAAATACTGCTCAGAGCATAAATCAGACCAACACATCTCCCTGCAACTGTTTATTTAGATGTTCCCTGAAGGCTAGCTCAGTGTTCAATTACTCCCACTAATGAAATAAGGGAAGAGGGCCAAATGGTAAATGACTGGAAGTTATTTCTTTCTAAAATAACAGAATGGAAGAGAAATAATACCAGAATACCATAATCCTCAAAGTGGTGTACCAGGCAAACTAAGGTTTGCTGGACAGGGACGTATACAAAACTGTCCTCAAGTCAAGCTTATACAATCAAAGTTTATCTAACAGTCTTCTAATATATTCCTAAGGCTCCTCCTCTCTGTAACTCCTCTTTTCTGTCAGTTCCCAAGAGCTGTGCTCTCTGAGCCTCTGAGAACTGGGGTTTCCATCCGAGGTGGGTCAATATGCTACTTACAGAAAACACCACTATTGCTCTCTCTCTTTGTCACTCCATCTGGAGCCTTTTCACACTGAGAAAATTATCTTACATTTTTATTGCATATTATATGATTATTCCTTGGTTCTGCAGGCTTGCAGGTATAATGAAAGGTGACAACAGGTGGACATTAAAATAGACCCTATTGCAAACCTACCTATGGATCTCATAGCCACATTACTTTTTTCAACCCCCCCATTTAAAAGCTTTAAATTAAATTTACATTTCAGTTTTTACAGAAGATGGGGATGATGAGGTGCTGCAAAGAGCATCTTAATAAAGCTGGCATGGAATTAATTGTCATTCTTTTCCAGCTAAATATTCACTAATGATAATGACTCATTTTGCCTCATTATTTTTCTTGTTAAGGGCTTTATATTGTCAAGGGTTTTAATCTTCCTTCTTTGCCTATATTTCTAATCCACCAAGGTCTTTGTCTTCGCCCTTCCTCCCTTATTCAAAGCCAGAAAAGTTTTCACTACCCTTGTTCTCTTAGGAACAAGCTATTTGTGGTTTAGCCCAGCATTTTTGTGTTCAATCATCTTTCTTTTCTTTATTGTCAACCCTTTAAAGATGTTCGTCTTGCTTTTCTGTAATTTATAGCTTCTCAAAAAGTCTAATCAATTTATACCTTCCCCACAGGTTCAGATCCAGCTTACAGCACTGGCTGTTTGAAATTCACAGTAATAGGTGTTGCATTTTTGATAACACATTTACTGGTGTGTTAGCCAGGGTGATTTATAAAGGGTGCGTGGGAGGGTTTGATTTTTTGCCATCCTTAACACAGATGAATTAGGTGAAATATTTCTCAATCAAAAGCTGCCACACAAAGTTTGACTTTCAACCACTGCATAAGCTCATTCAGATGGGATCTCTGAGCTTGAGGCATGCCACAAAATACAGCACTGCAGCAGACAGATCCTCCCAAGGCAGCCTTAGCCACGCAGTGGGAAAAGACTTTTCAGACTACTGGAAACTGCTAAAACATTAAGCTGTCCACAATGAGAGCAAGAAATCTATGCTACTCTCAGTAGACATTGATTTGCTTAGGTTAGTTCCTACATGGAGGGTTTGTGGGCAAACTATTTTCTCGTTTAGCTCTAGCTGGAGTAAAAACTCTTCCAAGCAATATCAGTCAGTCAGCCCTTGCTTTTGAGCACGAAGGCACTTTGTGCCTCAAATCCAGCAGCCCTTCTAGGACATGAATCAGAAAGGGTTATTCATTGAAACAATTTGATAGGCATATTCAGTTTCCCTTCTAAGGAAGGGTTCCCCTGACATGAGCTGTTAAGGTCAGTGCTGCAGTACTCACAGACTTACTGATGCTTCAGGTTGGCCCAGAGCTGCTGTTTCACTGCTCTGGTGCTTGCACCTCCTCCGTCACACTGAGCTCCAACACTTCATTTCCCTGTATTTACAAGAGCATTTGGCCTTTGAGCTGGTGGTAATTATCAACACTCTAAGTAACAGTAAGAGAATATGGCCTTCTTTCCCTTCATTTCTAGTATCTGTTCAAGCACCTCAGGAGATGCAGACAGGGAGAGGTGAGAACAGAGGAGCAGGAGCAGCAGTGAAGATGAATTTCCAGCAGAGGTCACGAGAACTCCCGCATCTTCTGTGATCTTTCATTAGAGAGAATGTGTGACCATAAGGTCTTTTCTTTCAGAGTCAGTGCTAGCTAACACTGCTCCTGAAACCAGAAATCAGAGAGGCCTGAAATGAAAATCTTTATCCCTACCAATAAGCACTTATACAGAAACAGCAGTGACTTTTAATCTGCATATTTTCATAGTCAGAGCCATATTATATTGCCAGGGCTCTGCCTCCAGAAAAAATGCCTCACTTAGGATGTAGACTGGCATGAAAGCCCTAAAACAAATGAAAAGGGGAAAAAAAAATCCTTTAGCCTGCAGTCACCAATATACACTCCTAGCACAAGTTTCATCACCCAATGACCTTTGCTAAACTCAGCCAGCCCATTTGTAAATTATTATTACTGAGTTGTTTCCTTCTATTCCTGCCTTGAAGGCAGAAAACCCTAACACAGGTGTTTCTATTTCAGTAAATGTCTGAGCCAAAGTGTGTCTAGGTATTTTCCAGCTTCTACAGCTGGGAACTCTGATATCCTATTCCAGGTACCTGTCTGTCTGCAGCCAACTCACATAAGTTATCTGATTGCTTTATACGTCAATATTTGAAAAACTATCCATAAGAGTCTCTTTCCACACTAACAAACACTTACTGAATAGAATAAATTTCTTTTTATTATGTGACACTGTAATAATTGATTAGCTGTTAATGTGAAGGTGCATGAGATAATTGATTTTATTTTGCAAAAATGTATACCATTCTCTCTTAATTGGGAACGGCTTAATTTTTTCACCTCATCTCACAGAGCACCTCAGTGAAATGACTGCAGCAGCCCACTTTTAACAAGGCTGAAGTTATCCATCCTTGAATGTGGGGAACTGGCTACAATCTGAAATTCCTTGGCCTTGAGGATCTATTTTTTGTTACCATTTATTAGAATGAGCATAACCACTTTTACTGTAGCACCTGGAGCCACTCAAGTGCGGGAAGTCTAACCCCCAAGGAAAAGACGCTGCACGTGCACACACTCAGAAAATCTTAGTACTGTCTGGGATTTTTGAATAGAAATATAAGAATCCTACTGGGAGCCCTAAGGGAAATTAAGGCAGTACAGTCTCAGGCAGAAAAGACACTTCTCCTTTGTAGAAGTAATTGATATTTCATTTTTTTAAAAAAAAATTTAGAAACTTCTATTAAGAGAAAATCCTCTCATAATTATCAGTTATCTATGAAAGACAATAAATCTCTGGACATAAAGAGTTCTCCCCTTTTTCAGGAGCTGCCATAAACTCCCTCTTGGAGCTGGACTCTCAGACAATGTATCTGGAAGCTTACTTTAAATTTAAAGGTAATGAAAGGCCTGGGATCCTCAGTTTACAAATCAACTTGTTCAACAATTCTGGAAGCTGAGATTCTGAGGTTGCTTATAAAATCTGTTGCCCAGGAATTAGGACATGGTAAATTTTATATTTTCTACCTCCGTAGTGTTTACATGATGGAATACTCTCCATCACTGAGGTCAGGCTTCTCAGCTGGCTAAGGAAAGCAGGTGGCAGGAAAGCGGCTAAGTGTAGGAGCCATGCCCAAACTTTGTGACAGCTTTGGCAAAGTGAATCATTCTTTGTCACATATACTTGCAAGTAAGCATGTATGGTACTGAAATGTAAACATTTCTTAGTAAACCTAGCACTCCTAAGTGCCTTGCTGCAAAAGCCTCTAATAAATAGCTTTCCAAAGGCCAGACAAAATGCTTTTCAAGAATTCAATCAATCAACCAAGAACTCCCGTACACAAAAATCACCTTTCCTTTGAGCTGTACATTCCTAAAGCCTTTCTTGGATATAAGATGAAAATATGAATGCAGCCAGGAAGGAAATGCAATATCTGTTAATGCAACAGAGTTCCACATTTACTCCTCAACAAATTTGAGAGCTTTCATCTGCTTTCAAGAAGCTTCCTGCCTGCTTGATTACATTTATTTCCATTTCCCTCCCAAATAAAAACATCAACACTACTGATAGCCAGTAATCACTGGTCACTGTTCCTACCAAGGATTACTTAGGTATGTTAGAATTAATGTCTCTCTGGTAATTAGTTTTAAATCATATTAATTCATATTCATATAAAATTCATTAAAATCATCTACATAATGGGAATAATTCTTCTCTCTCTTTTCCCCCCAGAGTTCTTAATTATGCGTCATATTTTCTGGTGAACGGCCACTAGAGAGGAGATAAAGCATCCATTACAG
The DNA here is from genome assembly GCA_013399945.1 of Ploceus nigricollis. Classification (NCBI taxonomy): domain Eukaryota; kingdom Metazoa; phylum Chordata; class Aves; order Passeriformes; family Ploceidae; genus Ploceus; species Ploceus nigricollis. The sequence goes on from VXBC01005816.1 coordinate 573,289, forward strand.
TTTTTGGAACTAAGAATAATTATTCAATGAAACCAAGTGAGTAAGAGAGAGGGGAATGGTTTAATGGTCTGCTTGTTAAGGAGTGACAAAAGTTGATAGCCTCAGAGAAATGGCCCAAAATGGATCCTTAGAATTATGGGAAAACACTGCTGCAGGTGAAATGTCTGATAAGTGGCAGATGCGAGAGGATATCAGGATATCAGTCTCCTGGGCTACGTGTGCTTGTGTAAGTGCTCAGTGAGTACTTGAAAATATACATTTTCAAATCAAAAAGAAAGCTGTTTTCAAATCAAAAAGAAAGACATTTTTCAGTATGTGTGTATATATATATGTATCTATATCTATCTTGATATTGGCTCTAGGGCAAGAACACCCTTTAACTTATTCTCCTCTCTCCTTATGAGATATTTTTGGTGTAAATTTTGAGATTTCTCCTGTAAGCTTCAAGTGAGAAAGAGTGTTGAGTAAATTCTTATGGAATAGATGTCCTTTAGGCAAATCCTAACTAGCCATTCTTACAAAGTGTCATTGTTTCATAATCTTGATTCCCTAGAAACAAGGGCTACCCTCAATGCTTGGAAAGCCTCTGGCAAGGTACAGATGCTCTCCTAAAAAAGGAAGAGCTGACTGGATGCAATGAAGGCATAATATAGCTTTTTTTTTTTTTCTGATTCAATATTTTTCTACGTTAGGAAATGAGAGAGAATAGTGAATTTTTCAGTAAACCAAAAAGAGTGAAATCACCATATATCTTGTAGCACCACCCTATGTATCTTGTCAGTAACATGACTTGACTTTAAATGATGGCTAAAATATATTGTTTGCCGTGCCCCTTGATTTGTTAAACCATAATCATGAAATTGAATTACAGGACAGGAACGATAATAATAGATGAAACTATTATATGTCATAGAGAGGCAATTTAGCTGCAGCTAATGATCTTTACTAATGGGATAAGATATACTGCCACATGTGCCTTGACGACCATCATCAGATAAAACAGAGTAATCCATCAAGCAAACCTTTAAGGCAGTGTTTAATTTGAGAGGTGAAAGAAATAAAATTGGACTTTGGAGGAGATCACAAATTCCATCCATGTAAGGAGATAGAATATTGATCTAATGAACTACATGAAGTCTAGACTGTATCATTTACCTGGAGCCTGGAGCAACTGGATGCACACACATGCATAATCAAAAGGTTGGTGGAGTATAAATTAACTTTTCTCACTCAAAGGCAATATGGTGCTCCATATGAAGTGGAATATGATTATGTCCTGGCTACAGATTATACATCACACATTAATAGCAGAGTTTCTACTGAATGCTGTATGGCTCAATCAAAAAACCTGGGCAATGGTACCTTACATTTGTCCCTGCCAGGGACTTAACAATATGGAAAAAATGAAAAAAATCAGAGGTTTTTGTCATTGCTGTGTTTCTCTTTGCTAGGTAATTTCCCTATTATTAACTGCATCCCTTCTTCATTCTCCACCATGCTCCTTGTGAAGGAATTCTTTGGGCAGCTCTGTCCAAAGGCAGCAGAGGTTACTCTTGAGCCGCTCACACCCATCTGGTTACAGCTGATAGCAAACAGTTGACTGGATTATTTTCATGATGAATATCCCCAGGCAACAAGAAAATACCATTTAATTTGGTATCCAAAAGAGAAATTCCTGTGCCTAATTGTGTGTGGGATATATGTAGATATTTATTCCTAAAGTCTCTGAATGGCATCTAAAACAATTGCAATTCATTTGTAGCAGCTTGAGAGAAGAAAATGCCAATAGGCAGAAGTGACATTTATAAATACTGACTAAACGAACAATGTAAAACCAGAATAACCTCCAAATCCCCATGCTTTCCCTCTCCTTCTCTAAAGGACTTCTGCACTTCCTTCAACCTTTAAAAGGAAGACAGCAAAACCAAGTGGGAATAATCTAGTCTTGAAATTTTAACTAACTGTATTATTGAGTTTTCTGCATGGCAGGTGTTGACCTATATTTAGGACCTGTATATAAATCTGAGTAAAAAGGGCTAATAATAACTGTGTGTTGTGTTGTGTGTGCTTTGTTTCCCATCCCCCATCATACCATGGTTCCATGTATTTTGAGTATTGATGAAAACTGTATTGATTGAGGAGGTTTAAGAAGCAGGCTTTCATTCTTAGAATAATGGTAAATCTCATATAGGCTCTCCGCAAATTTCAGAGGATTTGCATGAGACTGAGCCAATTATCCAACATTCAGCCAGCAGAATGTCAGGAAAAGCCAATCTCAGTTAATACAGACAGTTCAGTTTTGAGTCAGAGACTGCAGAGTTTCAGAGAGGTAGGAACATAATTCTGCCTCTGATTAAACACAATGTGATGTGCCAGGAAATTCAGAAGACAAATTACTGGATCAGTCAAGGAACAGCAGATATTGTAGCAGTCCTGTTTTCTTTGTGCATTTTGGCCTTGTTTTCTGTACATTGTAGGAAACATGGTATTAATCTAAAGAAAATCCTTAATTTGTTATGGATTTCCACTTTAAGTCTGCTATCTAGCATAAGTGTTATCTTAAACCGATTATGTCTTACGCTTGGATTTAATGTAGTAAAAACACATGAGATAATTCTACCAATTACTTCTTGCAACTTTTAGTTGTGTGTGTGAGAAAAAGAGCAACATGGGCAGGTGGCTATTTTAAATGTTTGTAAAATTCAGTTCATTCTGGTAGGGGAATCTGTGGAATTTCATTCTAAGCAGTCTTTAAATGCTCTTGTCTTCTCTGTCAATCTGGTGGTGCAATATGAATAAATGTTTAGCCATATGAAATGAAAATAGAAAACTCTTGACTGGAAAGCAGTGCATGGTTGGTACTACGGACAAAAATATGAGGTCTAAACCAAAGGCAGGTGCTTCAGACAGTAAACAATCTGGATATAAAATTAGCTCTGCTGGAGCCAATATTCATAGGTATTTTAGAGAAACTGAGCCTTCTACATAAAATAGAAAAAAAAATGCAGCAGGGAATCTGCCCCACAGAGGAAGTTAGAAAAATGAAATGTCAGATCTGCAATTCCCACGAGATGCCTTGGCAGCATATCTAAAACTCACTTCTCATAATAAAAAATAATAATAAAAAAACCCCAACAGAACTGGCAGAAACACTTTCTGTTAAAAAAAAAAGGCAAAAAGACTTAATAAAAATTCTTTGACCAGCCTGATTTTCATTGCTAACTACATGAGCAGCACTCAGCTGCTTGTCTTTTTAAGGACCAAAACAGCATTAATTAAGTTATTAGGAAATCCCCATAACAGACATACTGATAACACGGTTTAACAGGAAGCCCCCAGGGAACTTGGATGCCTTGTTTTATTCATGTCCAACCAATGGAGGTAGCACAGACATTTTAAGGTTTTATTGAAGTTGTTAGGCTCTACTATTTGTGCATCTTCCATGTAAAAACAGTGTCAACAGGAACATGATGACTAAGTTTAATGAAATTTTCATTACTTTCTCCTTTTTTTTGGATACTGAAAGAATAATTCTTTTTATAAAGACAGTCTTAAAGAGGATATTTTCAGACTGAGGTGGCCAGATCAGAGTTATTGTCAGATACCCTAACAAGTGAATATTCATCTTGCTGACATTCCTAGGCTTGGAAATCTTCATCAGGAGTATATTTTTCACTGTCTACCATGGATGAAAACTCTTCAGTTCATGGAGAGGATGTGTGACAAACTGATTGCTTCAAAATTGTGGGTTGAAATAGAAAACTGTATTGTAAATAAATTTAGGAGTTGTAATGAAAAACTTAGTTATGGTTAAGTGTATTCATAGCAGTTGAAACTCTGGAGAAGGCAAAGACCTGCACTCTGTTCCAGCAGCTGCTTGGGCAATCCTCACCAAAATCAGCCATACCCAGTCAGTGTAATCTGACCTGGAGAGCCCACGGTATGGGACAGAGATACAAAGAAACTCTTTTCCCCAAGTATTCAACAGTACTGCACTGCTTTGGGACATCCAACACTTTCAGCCTTGCCCTAAGGGATTTATTTTTGGAGTCACATGATTTTAGAATAAAATTTAGCATGATTTAAAATATCTCACTATGAAAAATTCTCTTCAATTAAAAAAAAGCCATTTTCCATAATTTTGTTGTCTACCTGCATTTACCTGTTCCAACATATTGAACATATAACTTCAAGAGCGTTAAAATTCATAAAATTATCCTATTTTTTCCCTTGGTTTCATTCTACCTTTTTCCTTAGGTCAGGATTGTTATGATCAGATTCTATGGGCAGCCTGATGTTCCATTTAGAAACCTTGTCAGAAGGTCTGCTGTGGCAAGCTGGATAATGCATGACAAGATCAATCCATGTAAAACAACTCTGCAAATTGTTAGACTGCAAATCAATGCACGAGGGACAGGAGTCCTTCTAAAGAAATTTTGCCCCACAGGGAAGATCTGTGAAAGCCTCCTGATATGAAAGAAGCATTCTGTTTGCTCCTCTGTGAAGGGGACATCTAATTAGTGTGCTGCCATGAAGAGTATCAGAGGTTACACTCTCTCCTCAGGGAGATCCTCTATGATTAAATACAAGTTCTCATTTAGGTTCCTTCTGTCAAGGGGTCAGGAAGGCAAAAGGAAAAATTCATTCACCCACAGCATTTGCATGTTAATTGTCAAGCTTCTTAGCTGCTGAGATGTGAGCTAAGCACCCGACCTACTGCATATGTGAACAAGAAATGAAGTCTTTGAGCTGAATTATTTTCTTTTTTTTTTTAAGGTAATCTAAGACCATGGGAGAGCTGCTGCAGAATTGCAGTGGAGTATGGCCTCTCAGGCAAGACATGAGCCAACAAGCCATCAAACAGCAAAATTAGCTTCTGCTTATTTTTCCACTTGCTGACAATGTCTTTGGGCATCTAGGAGATAAAATATCATTAAAAAACCTGCAAGAAATAGATTTCCTCAACATGTAATCAAATCCCCTCTCTACTGCAAATATTTCTTGAGCCTGACTTGGACCTTTCAGCTCTGTAGCTGATTTACAGAATGCGTACACCCACACTAAGTTTAGTCACTAGACTCCATATGAGAAGTTAAAATTCATTTGCTGACTGAAAATTTGCCACAAGCAGGAAACAACAGGAAATTCATCAAACACCTCTCATAAGGACACAAATTGCTTAAAGGTGACTTTCCAGTCATTTTGGAAACATTTAAGACTATTGCTCTTTCTTTCCCCTGCATAAAGAAGTGCTTAAACGCATTCATCTGAGTGCAAGAGGCAAACCCATTTCTCTTCCCACTTGCTTTTACTTTAAAATATTAGGCATGCAAGAAAATATCCTCTTTCAGACCCTTGGAATATTATTTGGCCTGTGACACTTAAGCAAGTGTTTGATAGAACCAAATCTTTCAACGCAACCCTGCTATGGAAAGGTTTTATACCATTAGAGATACAGTTTACACAAACCAACAAAACCTCCAGTGTCCAGCTGAGTGCCTCATGGCACTTGGGCAATTTTACAACAAGTGCAGATTTTTGCAGAGCAGGGCATGGTTATTACCTCTGTTTAGCCTGCTGCATTGTCAGGTGGTTCTAGTGTGCCCCTTTCCATACTCAAGGGTGATGACTGCCAGATTTGATAGACTAAGATGAGGATTGTCAGTGGTTTTCTGAGCATGGCTGTTTCGGGGACATGGGTGGTTTTTACTGGGATTTCTGAATCAAGGGAGTGGGGCAAAGGATGGGGCAAACTGGGATACAAAGTCCTAGGTACCATAATTATTGATCTGAAATCTGACTTTGGGAGGTCCATAGAAGATGCATTGCACACACCACCACACATACCAGGCCATAAAACATTTCCTAGTGTTCGAGTTTGAGACTGCAAGAAAAGCATTGCAAGAATTCTGAGTAAATGGTGGTGAAGAGTGAGATCACAAGTTTTGTAGTTTCTACAGCCTCTTGTGCAGTAATGGATTAGCAGAGTGAAACTGCCATAGATTCAACAAAACAAGTGTAACTTCACATTGCAGAATGAAGGACAGAAACTGGGGTTTCTTACTAATATTAGTTTTCCATAAATTTCCCCCTAAGACTTTTAAAAAAATGGGAACATGAAGAACTGATGATTGTGACTCAACTTCAATGTGCAGAAAAATTTCAAGACTTTCACATTCTCAGTGGTATATCTTATTTATTTTTTTCCATTTAATTTTTTTCTCCTTTTAAATAAAAATCAAAGCACTCACAGCATTTGGTTAACAATTTAGTTTTGCAGTATATGTACTCATAAATAAAAGTTTTTTTCCATTTAATTTTTTTCTCCTTTTAAATAAAAATCAAAGCACTCACAGCATTTGGTTAACAATTTAGTTTTGCAGTATATGTACTCATAAATAAAAGTTTTTTTCCATTTAATTTTTTTTCTCCTTTTAAAAAAAGAACTGAAACACTCACAGCATTTGGTTAACTATTTAGTTTTACAGTATATCTACTCAAAATAAAAGGATATGAAAATAAAATAACAGAATAAGAACATCTGGGGTTTTTTTCACTAGCACTACAGAAGAGTTTAAGAGATTAAGATACTAAGGGAAAAAGTAGGATCAATTCTCAATTCTTTTCTGCAGAACATCATCTGTGTCTCCATGGGACGTTTATTTTACATAGGGACTGCAAGGCACACCAGCATATAGTAACTAAGTAATGTGTGAGGAGCTGACATTTAAAGGGGGAATAGAAACTTGCACTAACACAGCTTGCTGGGAGAGTCTGTCCATGTAGGAATCTCACAATATCAAAAACCAAAATAAAATTAAATAAATGTAACACAAAACAATGTAAAAAGGAACCAAGGACAGGTAGCCTGCGGGGAATACAGAGAAAGTGTCCAAGCAGCCAGGGATGAGATGCTGAAGGGATCCCAGAGGTTCCACCACCACTGCTCATGGACTCAGCCTTGGGCAGCACCGGTTCTGCTGGACATGGAGGAAGCTTCTGGCAGCTTCTCACAAAATCCACCCCTGCAGCCCCTTGCTACCAAAACCTGGCCACACAAACCCAGTACAAATTCACTGGCTCTGTTTTATAAAGCAGACCGTTGCTACACACTGAATAACAACAGCAAAGCCAAACACTGCTTTCCCACATTTCTCATTTTCCAGTTAGGCTGCTAACTGAGATTGTTCAGCTCTTTTGGCAACTTGTTCAGCTTTTAGCAATGTCCACCACAGGTCATGGGAATATGTTTCTACAGTTTCCCACTGTAAAGAAAGGTCTGCTATGATGAAGTTGCCCGTGTGCCTTTTGAACAGCCTCACTGTGGGATCATCACTGTTACTAAAATTGTCAAGTCTTAAATAAAAAATATCATGCCTTTTAGGACAAAAAATAAACAAATACAAGGAAACCCAAAACAATACTGAAAAACTAAAGGCCTACTAGAAAAAAAATCAAAAATTTTTAGACCTGCAGAGATGTGCGAAATGAAAATTAAATTAGACAGCCAAGTGCAAAGTTTATGTTGAGAAAACAGAGAACTTAACACTTAAACAGCATATATATAGACACAGCTGAAGCTGAGTTGAGTGTCCCTCTAGGCTTCAGTGCAAATTGAATAGACATTGATGGATTTGTTTTCCTTTCAGATTAAATTGAACTTTTGATTTGGAAGTAGTTTACCTGCTCCTGTACTTGAAAGCTACATTTTTTCTTAACTAATTTTCTCTTGTTAAGGCACTTTAGTTTTATATTGGTTTATAGTGGTTTACAAATTGACACTGTAATCATCTGGAAGGAGCCGGGAAAGAAAATCATATAAATTATACTTTTCTGTATTGCTTTACCCTCACAGTGGCCTGTTCTGTTTTTAAGAAGCCCATTTTGTGCTGTTATGCTTTTAAATACACTTGAACTGATTTCTAAAGTCAGATATCACAGCTTCCACAAAGTACAAACCTTTCTGACCATTTTTAAGGTGCTGCTGCAGTGCATAATAATTTAAATAACATAAATAATTGTTCTAGTCTCAAAAGGTGTTGTTATTCACTATCAGCCTAGAGCTTCTGGCTGTGCAAACTTACAGACTTTATACTTTTTGCTCTTCTAGCCCTTGCAGAGGTCTCAGACCTGTTCTTACAACTGTTCTGCCTACTCTGGGGCTTGGGCATCTCTCCATCCCAGCTGTGGATTATCTCACTCCGCATGATTTAGGGAAATGTTGCTCAGCCCTGAATCTTACATCAGACTCAAGATCATGTCCTGTCTTGTGGGAATGTGCTGTCATGCCCTGTGGTTGGGCTTAATGCCTTACATATCACCCCTATTCTGTGACAGCATCAAGTGATTAAATTGACAGGCAGGAGCGAATTTTTCCAACAGTGACTTCAGTGTTGCTTACCTAAAGGGCAGAGGAGTCTCCAAATGCTTCCAGTGCAACCTCTGTGTGTGCAGAGCAGTCTCTGGAGGTGGATGGCCTTCTGCCTACCCTGATACCGCCTAGTTTAGGCTAGCCAGAAGAAAACCATACTGCATCCCAGGAAACACATGTTTTGAAAAGAGAAAATGTTGTGCTTGTTTTGTCATTATTATCTTGAGAAGAGTGCCATCAAGAAATTCCAGCCAAGACTAAGATGCTGTTTAGACACAGAGTGAGCTACATTCCTTTCTAGGAAAGGAATAAAAACTGTTTTCCAATCTAAATTCATAAGTAGAGAAATAATTATTGTATCCTACTGGTATGCAGAGAAACTAAAGCACAGAGAGCTTGTTTGGCCTAGCTGTAATCATATATTGGGTCTGCGGGGGAGCTGGAGATCAGATTTTCCAACCCTATTTTAGTTCTCATACCACAGATACTAAGCATCAGTATTATCAAATTAAATATTAAGACCCTACTTGTTCAGGCTACTCTGTCACTAAATTCTACAGGAATATTCACATACAGGAAACTGAAGTTTAAACTCCACTCCAACAAAATAACAACTAAAGCTCTGCTGAGTAGTTTGGTGACTATGTTGAGAATATGGTCCTAACTTACAGGTGATTGGACCATAAATAGACTGGTGGGACCAACATTCAGGAGCACTGAATGTATGAATTATGAATTGTAATTGTACCTTAACCTCTTAGGAAGGCCACCAGATTGCCTTTGTTTTGCACAGAGATTTTCTTTGCTACGTGGTATTTAGAACATCTATCTCTTCCAGGGAAATACCAGGCAGTGAGTTTTCTGCTTCATGCACAAATTAATCTCTTAACATCAAAAATTAATGACTTATGTTCAATGTAAACAGAAAACAATTCTTTGTTTACCGGAACATCCTGCCACAATCCCTTCCATGTCTTTCTTTTCAGGTGTTTTCCTCAGGATATAGGGAAGTGAAGGTGAAGAGAGAATCCTGAGGTAACCCACTATGGACTTTTGAAGTATTAAAAATAAGCTTAAGAAAGAAAGTGAGATAGGAGCTATGGTGTATGAGAATTGTTGCTGTTTCTTCTTTGTCTGCTAAGGAGTATCACAAACAGAGGCAGAAAATTTTCATTCCTCTTGTTGTGTTACTGACCACCTTAAAAGGTTGCAGATTGTGCCCACATGTCGGAATCTGTGATATTTAAATGATTCCGAGATTGTAGAAAGTCTCTGTCTTTCAGCCCCGTGCCAAAGAAGAAGTTGTAATTCATCTGTGCTGGTTTTCAAGGTTGTTTATTCTTGCTTATCTATGACATGTTCTCTCTGCCCTGCTGAGGTCTGTCCCGCAGGACACAGTGCGGGGCTCTGCCCCTCCGTGGGATGGTACAAACATTATACACTAAAAACTACGTGTGCTATATTTACAATAACGTGCCAATATCTATCACCTCTGTTGAACAGTGTGTACCCAGTCTAAACCAATAGACTCTTTTACTACACTGAAACATGGAGGGCATGAAGAAGAAAAAAAAGGACAAGGCATGCCCAATTTCCTCCATCTTGCCCCTTTGAACCCCCATTCTAAAAACTCTTAAATTCTACATTTGCACCCGTGCCACACTAATTACTACTTGTATCAGATACTCAGAGCTTGTAATTCATCTTGTAAGACTGAAAACTCGTTTCCATGGACAGAGATCAAAGATCAGAGACAGTGTCTCTTGGGGCACTGCACAGGGGGGTTCCCAACCCCCTGCCAGGGTCCCAGACCTTCCAGGGCAGCCAGAAGGATGCCCTGGATTCCCACACCCACAAAATTCAGGGTTCTGCTAGAAATCTCCCTTTGCTTATTTCATTTTCATATACACAGAAATAAAGAAGACAGGAGCATAAACTGCTTCTTCAAATATGGATTACAAAGTAAATTATTTCCTGCTGCATCAAATGCCCAGGAGCCAGATGTTCAGTCAAGGTGAAATAGGTGCTTGTCCTGTCTGCACTTGAGTTCTGATGGTTAAGACAAACCAAACATCTTTCACTGTGCATGATATTCACTCACAGAAAAGAATGTCTCCTTGTACAGATGAAGAGGCAACTAGAGCTTGAGAGATACATGAAACAGAATCCTTAAGGATGATTGGATTATCATGGTCTTTTCAGACTGTGAGTTGCTGCAGGAGCATCTATCTCCAGTGGCAGGATTTAGGCAGATATTTGTTCCCAAATCCAGCCTTGCTACTCAAGCCACCAAATCATTTTCAGCTGGTAGCAATTTTTTGGATTTAACTAAAGGTCAGAAGGTGGCTATAAGAGTCTAAGTTAGACTTTACAAATAATTCAACATCTACACTGGAGTGTAGAAATTATTACAGTCAAAGCCACTGCAAGCAGAGATGAGAAGCCTTAGTGGTATTTTGCTGCATTTGCAGGATAAAATTTATAGCTAGAGTTGGTATCCTTATCAGAAGGAATTTAGTTTTACATCCAAAGCATTAGACTGAAAAGTATGTCTCAACTTTTGGTCTTCCATGACATAGAAGAAGTCTTGTTTTCAGCTGTTCAAAAGAAACATGAGGTGTGGAACAGTGGTGGGCTTTAAGCCCCTTTCTGATGTCTAAACTCTAAATTATATTTTACCCTTTGAATAGTCCAGCCAAAGAAAAAAATATTTGTGGAAAAAAACTCTTGTAGAATATCAGGGTTGTGCAGTTTATCCCATTCTCAGATCTATCAACCCGACTGTGGGCTCCTCATCTTTGAGGTACAAACAAATATTCAGAAAGGTTCCCTGCCTAAAAAGAGCAGGTGGGAAGACTCAGGTCAACATTTTCTGGAAGAAAATTTAGTACATCTTCATCTGAGGTGGATAGGAACTAAATGGTGGAGAATGCAAAAATTTACCTTCAGTTTTCAGGATCTGTTTTAGTTCAGTTTTAATTTTGTTTGAGATATGATTTAAAGTTTCAATAGCAGCAGCAATCTTCTCTCTTCCCAGTGAGCTAACTCACCTCTAGTTCTTTCCATGTTCTGATATGAAAGAAATTAGTTTACTGGAAGAATCACTGAGTGCCAGGCTCTGTTTCCCATGACAACCCCCTGAGTTTATGCAGTGCTCTTAACTTCTACCATAAGTTTTTGCACCATGTCCTTTCTTCTTTCCTTGTGGCTTCTCCTTCCAACAGCTCTGGGGAAGGATGCACCAACAGTGAGTGTAAACAGCACCAACAGTGACTCAGATTCTTCCCTGAGGGGGCTGTAATGCTGTACAAATTATTAGAGTTGTATCAGGTATCAGGCCCTTCAAAATGTGCTCTTGTGATCCAAATTCAGGAGTGTGCAGAGTGAAGCAAACTTTTTAAATTTCTCTTTGAGAAGCTGTCATGTAGGATCATGATATTGTATAATATGATGCATCATATCCCATAATATAAAAGAGGAAGATAAACCTTTTTATTAAAACTTGTGACAATGCCCAGTGTTGTTGTTGACTGAATTTCAATTACCTGGGAAGCGTTCAGCACATCACATTTCAACATGTCATCTCTCCTAAGTGGAACCAATTGCATTAAAACAGTCATGAAACTTCAGGCCCCCACACTTCAGTAAAAATGTAATCATAAAAATTTAAAATGCATATATTCGTTTTCCCCCTTCTGCAACAATGTCAGGGAAACACACCTCATTGGGATTCACCACAGGCACAATTATGAATGCTCTGTCTGCAGAATTGTTAATGGAAAAATTACATACACAGACTCTTGATAAACTGTGCATCTGATTTCACTGTTTGTGAAGCACAGAGATATTAATTATTACTGCTGTCACTCTTCTGCTAAGAAATGGCAAAAGTTTTCTTTAGGCATTTCTCGGTCTTTCCTAAGCACACAACAGCTTGATCTCAGAGGCAAACAACAAAACATCAGTGGCATGGCTGCACCAAATGGTGGCTAACTGGAAAACCCACAGAAAATTGTAGTGCCACATTGTTTGTTTTTAGTTAGGACTGAAAGTGCTCCAGAAACTCCCAGGTTACACCTCTCTGGTCTCCACTGTTCTCTAGCATTTTGATAGTTAACATTAGTTAAATAGGAACAATTAGATAAATAGGAACAAGAGATAGGCCACCAAAAAAAAACCCAAATCAAACCAAAATAAGTTTTTTTGTAACATTTTGTTTTGCCTCTGCAGAATATCCTGTAAAATGTGAAGTCAGGCTTCAGATAATGAGGATCTGTGATGCAGTTAGCAGCAAACCTCAGCACCTCCATTATAGGAGGTATTGCTGATATTTCCAACCATATTCATGTCCAACTATTTCAGGCTCTGAGAGGTTTGGATGAAGATTTTTTTCCATTGTTCTTGGAGTAAGATCTGTTTTATTTTCAGCAGTTTGGAGCTTTGGCTTGTCAGGCTTTTAAGTTTTCTTTTTTCGATTCATCATGTCTTTGGCTGCATTTCTCTAGGCCTGCATGAATTAAAACTGTTAGGGCCAGTGTGGTCCTCCTCTCCTAGTCTGGCTGACTCCAGTTTCAGGCTGGGCAGTGTAGGAGGTCACCTGCTATTAGATGGTAGAAGCTACCCCACTTTCATAATTGGCTTTTCCAGCTGCAGACAGGTATTCAAGGCCCCTCTGGTGAGCACCCAGTCCAGTAGTCTTTTCTGAACACAGCATTCAGACAGACTGGTCATGGATCAGGTGTCACTCCAGGCCAGTGTATGTCATTGCCAAAGCCATACTCTGAAAAACTGTAACAATTTTACACATCCTCTACCTTTGCACATCCTCCACTTTTGCACATCCTCCAACTTTATCTATTTCTAGCAGTAGGAGCAAGCCCTGATATAATGATGACATACACTTTTATATTGCAGTTATTAGTTTAAATGTATAAGTCAGCATCCTAATTTTCACCACATTTTAACTTTTATGTTAGCTTTAGAGCTAACAGCTTTAGCTGAATGCATTTTCTGAATGCATTTGTGTGACATCCTCTCCAAAACAATATGGTGGGGTACATTATTTCATAACTGAGGATTTTTTCCTCCTTTTTTTTTCTTCAAATATAAAAAGGTAAGTTCTAAATAAATAATTCCGTTAATTTTTCCTTTTTCAATAATTTCACCTATTTCTCACTTGAACAGGAAACAATAAAGATTAACCTGATATACCCATAAATATACTCTCACCGGGAATTACTGGGAAAGATTTGCAGAAGTTTTATGAAAATAATTTCAGAAGGAAATTGAAAGAAGTGAGCATAGCAAATAATTTTAAAAAATAAAGAAAATCTTCTGAACGACTTTGGTCATGCTTGCAGGAAGAATGCTGAAAGTTTTTAAACAGATGATTGTAATTTGTCAGGGTGGTTTTGTAGATTATGGTTCACCTCAGGTGACAGTGGTAAGTGAAACCTGAGTGAGAATTTTTAAGAGTGACACTTCAGCACAGGCCAGTTGTATTGCAAGAGTTGGAGGGGTAAACTGGTACTTGTAATATAGTAAGTTGGTACTTGTGATATAGTAAGTGGCTTCCTCATTCTTATGTGTGTGAAATGCTCTTCTCTCTTCTAAATCTTCCTGAAAACACTCCAAAAGCTAATGTAGAAGAATCAGTAATAACGAAAAAAATAAGATGGTCTGTTCACCTGAGATTTTTGTTCCTTTAACTTCTGTTTTCTGTGAGCAACAGAATGAAAAATTTTCTTTCATCAAACATTTTCTTTGATGGCAGTGGTGTGTGATAAGAATATCTGTAACATAAACAAAGCTGGGAATTATGAATCAGGCCCTTGGCTGGCAGTGGGCAACCCTAAATGTTACAAAGGAAAGTATAGGAAATCTTATGCTTGGCACAGGTAGAATAGTTTGCAAACATCCCAGGCAGGGTTGCCTTGGAATTGATTTAACCCTGAAGCATGAGGTAAGCTTTTTGATTGATTTTGTTTGTTTCTTCAGTGGGATTATCCCCCCACCACTTCTCTCCAGTAGCTCTGTATATTTTTATGAATAAATGACCTTTTCTTCCTCAGAGCTATACTTGGTACCAATGTAACTTGTAGTGATGAGTGTCACTGTTTATTGATTTGATGAGTAAGGGTGCAGAACCTTCCTTCTAACACAACAAATTGTCTTTCTTATTCAAAATATTTTTCTCTTCCGTAATTGCTCCCCTTGAAAGTAAAAGACTGATGCTTTTGTTTTACACTTAAGTTTCTGGTGCTTCATTTATGAGTGCATATGGTTTTTTTGGTAGCCTGTCTTATCAATCTCTTTAAAATAGGCAAGCCTAGTGTTTGTCATTCTTTGTAGATGAGTTTTCATGGTAATTCTAACTGTCATTCTGGGGACCTCTTTTAACTCCACAGTGCTTCTTTTGATCTGGAATGTTATTCATTGCAGTGGTCTTGATTTATACCATTGCATTCTATTTTTCATATTATATTCAATCCACTAAAGCACAGGTAGATCTTCCCTAGGATGCCACAGCTGGACCATTCACAATACCACAGACTAGCTTGTAGCAACAGCAATGATTATTGAAAAAGAGTTTTAAAACCCCAACAACAAAAACACTGAAAAAATATCTTCTTTATTAAAGATATTATAAAACACAGTCTTATGAGGCTATGATGTTAAACCCACAAAATTATAAGAGACCATTTTTCGATTACCATAGCACTCTGCTTAGATCAAGGTACCATTGTTTTGCTGACAGAGGTTTTTCTGTATATGTACTTATTTCCTGACTCAATGCTGGCTACTGTGTAAACAGCTGAGACAAATGCAGTAGTTTTGATGCTCAGCAACTCTACTATTTTAATTATTTTTACAGGCAGAGAAAAGGATTTATATGCAAAGACCCATATCTTGCAATCACTTATGCAGTTAATTAAAAACAGATGAATAGTCAGATTGATTACAATATGATTGTTTACATGCTTAAGAATAACTAAGCCTGAGTGGATGTGGTTAGGGGGTTGAGACATTTCTGCACAATTGTAGGAGAATAGGAATGGGGCTGCAGGCAGCCTCGGCCTTGATAAGTTACAGCTGTGTCCTTGAAGACAAGTAAACAACTTTGAGAGAGAAGAAGTGTGGAATGTGGATGTGTGTTGACATTTACAATAAGAAACAGAGAAATTTATGACCAATTGCAAAAAAGTAGAAGGCACGTGCACAGTTTGCCAGCCAATTATAATGCAAAAAGGAGCAGGTGTTATGCGCGTGATATAGAGAAAAAGTATAAAAAGTTGTACTGTGGGATAATAAACTGTTGATGCTTGCCACCATCTTCAGGGTAGTCTTTTGTCCATAGTCACACAATAAAAGAGGTATTCATTGTGGGAGGAAAATATGTGAATTGCATTATTAATTGCTTAAGTTACTGTCTTGGTAGACTATGGATGCACAATTATGTCTTCAGTGGCCACTCTGTGAGAAAAGATATAAGATGGATGAGAAAAAAGCAGGAGAAATACAGCTAGGAGTGATGTGAAGCTATTGCATTTTACTGCATTGCATATTTGTAGAGGTGGTTGTTAAGGAAAGTCAGACATGGCAGAGTTGCAAGAGTCCTTGGGAAATCCGGAGAGATCTTCAGTCAGATCCCATCTTGAAAACTGAGCTAAAACATTAGTTGATAAAATCTTCATATGTGCCCTAAGCAACAGATTGATGTAAGGTTTTTGCTGCAGAATTAGTAGATGTTCTTAAAACACTCCTTATGCCACCTTGGAAATGGGAAATGTGTTTTTTGTGGATAGGAAATCTCCTTGCAGTTTATTTGCTGCTTGGAAGAAGTGATGAAGCAGAACAGATGTTTTTACTTTTTGCTGCTTGTGTGGAATAATTCCAGAGAAATTTGGAGAGCAGTAATGGAATTTAAAGAGACTTCAAATGTTGCAAAAAGTTATCTTTCCTGATGCACAATGCTTAGAAAGAAAGAGGTTTCCAGGTGAATTAAATAAAGCAAAGAACTATTCACAGGTTCCAGAGCAGAAAGAGGTGAATTATTTGAGTCTCCAATAGGTATTTGTAACTAGAAAGGCAAAGCCTGGGTCGAAGACAACACCACCTCTAAAGAAGAGGTGGATGTGTTGCTGACATGCAGAAGTGAGAAGGCCAATTTTGTGTTTACTGTGAGGTTAGAGAGAAGTTAGGAAATGTGTGTGCCCCCACAAAGTAAAATTTTCCACTAATTGGGCTGTGGTCATTTTCTTGACATGGTTATCAGTGTGAGATGGTGCAAGGGATTTTATTTTAGGCATGAAAGACCAGCTGCTTGTCTCTACACGTCTGTTGTTTGGCTCACAAAGAATTCTTTACTGAGCAGAGCATCGGCTACAACATTTGCTAGGCAAGCTCAAAAATCCAACGCTGTACATTACCAGCAATGATAAGTTTTCTGCAAAGAGAAGCCATCAGAGGCGAATTGTGTTCAGGCATTATATGCCAAGTCATCTTGTTCCATCATGGCAAATACAATTATGCATTCTTGATATTAAAGGTGTTTATGTCATGGTTAATATCAATACATATGGGAAAGTGGTAATGAAATTTGGAATATCTGATTAGTCATGGGAAAATGTAGAAGAGTATTTTATTTACATTTCTAAGACAATTTTTTACACTGAATGACCAATTACACTTCTATTAGATACCATCTATTTTGCATATTTTAATATTTAGTTACTGATACATTGGTGACTAAGATGACATTGATCCATTCATGCCTACTGAGTGTTTAATTCATGGATACTTTCAAACACTCCCTGTTACACAAGATTCTGTTAGGTTTGGCTGGAACTCCAAAGGAGTGACATGCAATGAACTCATGGCCTAGAAATATCTGCCAGCAAATTGAAGTGCCAATGTCACTTGACTGCATCAATGTCACGGCACCATCCGCAAAATTATTCCTTTTAAACTACTGGTCAGATCTGGTTTGAACATGTCAGATCTATTTTGAACTGGATGCAGTTTGAACTGCTTAGGTCTGGTTCAAACCAGATCCATCTAGCTACCGCCAGTTCAAACTGGACCAGTTCAAAGCAGTTTCAAGTGGTTCTGCACAGTTTGAACCGGTTGAAACCAGTTGGAACCAGTCAAAAGCAGTTTGAATCAGTCAAAACCACTGTTTTAAACCTGTCAGAACCAGTCATGTCCAATTTTAACTCATTGGGTCCAGTTTGGAACCAGTCTGATCAGGTCAGAACTGGCTGGATTTGCTTTGAAGCTGTAGGAACCAGTTGGATCCAGTTTGAACTGGTTGAACTGGTCTGAACCCATTGGAAGTATTTTTATCCAGTTTGAATCAGTTGGAACTGTTTTGAGCCAGTCAAAACTGTTTTGAACCATTAAACTGGTTTGAACCTGTTTAAATCAGCTGGATTTGGTTTGAACCAGTCAGATCTGGTTCAGACTGTCTGAGTCTGGTCTGAACCGGTTTGAACTGGCTGAAACATGCCTGCAAAGCTGGGTACTTATATGGCCTCTGTGGCTTCTGGGTGCACCTCTGTGAACACAAGATGTCCTTGAGGCCTGTACAGGCCAGAGCAGCTGCTCAGGCTCCGTGCTGAGGTCAGAGCGGTGTCAGCCTTCGGCATGGGAGAGAGGTTCCCTGTAGCACAAACACCAGTGCACATGAGGCAGCTTTCTGGAATCACTCTGCTCCTGCTTGGAGCAGACAGCATGCAGCGCTTCTCTGTGAGGCACACAGCTTCCTTCTGCCAGGAGTTATCAGAAGAAATCTGACTACTAGTCAGCAAGAATACGATTGGTGAGAAGAGCCCATTTGAAGATCTGAAGCCATGAGTGCAGCTGACCCAAAATCCCAGGGATGGCAGCCAGTGCCCCATGATCGGCCATTTGTGAGCATCTGAGACAGAGCTGCCAGTGCTGAGCCACACAGAGATTGTAAAACAAACCCCAGAAGCTAATTATTAATCAAAGCCAGCAAAAATGTGTTCTCTTTAATATGTCAATGCCAGTACACAAACTCTTGAGCTAACAGACACTCTAAAAGATGAATGCTGATTGCTGCTGTAGCAGCTGTTTCATTGGCCACTTTAGAACCAGCAATATGTTAGTCAGCCATACATTAACAGATGACATAAGGACAGTTCAGAGTTGAGGCTTTCCACACTGCGAGCTCCACTCAGAACATTCATAACATTTATAGAAATGCCTGTTGAAAATCCCAAAAGGGAAGCTGGGGACAGGGAACTGTAAGAGGACATTATTATCATCACAAAGCTGAGGAGCTGGGAACCATTATCTGAATTCCATTGGGGATTGCAGGTAAGAATAATTAAAAATGTCTTCAGAGAGAAGTCAAACAAATTGGAAGAAACCTTCATGTCTCTGCCCCAAAGAAACCAACCAGTACCTAGTGGACAGAGCAAATTCATAGACCCGCAGGTGTGTTAATTCGATAGGCTTTGTCCTGTCCAGTGCTGCATCACCAAAATATTTTTTGAGGGACACTGCTACAGGAATACTTAGATTTATGAAAATTCACTTAAAAACTCAGCCTGTAGTGAAGCCAGTCAGACAGGATCATGAGAACTTCCCTTCTTACACTCCTTTTTTTTTTGTCACACAGTATCATAGTAAAGAAAAAGACAAAACCCTAACACAAATACCCAAACCAGGAATCCATCCCCTTAAGTCTCTAAAGAATTTTAAAACACTGCTAGAACATCAGAGAGCAGGACTGACCAGAAAATGTGCATTGATTTCTAGCAAGTGTTGCTGACTTGAGTCAGCAGCTTTTTTTGAGTCTCCCAGCTTAGATGGGGAGGCAGTTTGATTTTGTTGAGTTTTGCCCAGTACCACTTAATGAGAAAAGAGATTAAAATATCCAGAGATTGAAGTTTTTTCTCTTCAATGTGTTCTGTGATTCTGTGCTTAATATATGTGTGTGCTAAGTACTTGTGGTATTTGATTATGCCTGTGATTTTATAAATTTCAAAGCAGAGAGAATCCACAGGAAATGAGGAAACAAATCCAATCCTGTAACATTTTTTGTGCCTCATTCATTCATTTATTTCTTTCCACCCTATTTCTGACAGAAAGGGGTAAATATATTGCCTTTGCAATTGATCTGTTCTACAAGAAAACCACTGAGCAACCTGTGACTCCAGAGTCCTACAAGTTTCCTTGAAGGCCCAGGTGAGTTCAGCACTCTGCTGTGGTGAGTGACTTCCAAAGTGCCGCCAGCAAAACCTGGGAGGAGCAGACAGAAGATGGCTTTGATGCCAAGGGCCAAGGGAAAGGACACTGGGCAGGGAGATGGCTGCTGGGCTGCAGCCAGAAATAGAGCCCAGTGTGGCCATCCTGAGTATTGTTCAAAAGCCTGCTCTTCCTCCCTGCTCCACCTGTTGCTGCACACAACTGCTGAGAGGCATCAAATGCTTCTTCTGCCAGCTGCAGTTGTTGGTCAGGGAATCCTGCCAATGCCTCTGCCTCAGATCATACTGTACTCTGGCTTTTAAAATTCACTGCATGCCCTCTTGGTTTTTTTTATTGCAACTAAAATTCCTGCTGGTTTATGATGCCAGGCTCTAATAAAGATAGGCTTTGCGTTGTGTACTTATAATGCTGAATTAGTCATAGTGGCAGCTTTGAGGGCACATTTATTTCTAGAACCTCTTGTTTAATTTATGATTCTATCTTGTCTTTCACAACTCACATTTTTCTCAGTAACACTTCCAATTCCACAGGTTTACCCATCCAAGGAATTTCCCTGACAACAAAAATATGAACCCTTGCTCACTCATAAGGATGCACGCTGATATTGATTCACCCTTACTTTTAGAGCACTGGTTTCTGTGTAAGGTATGCAGCAGGTGGTTCTCAAATTCTTCTCATCCCTTCTCTGGTACAGATGAACACTGCCAGTATTGATTCTGTGCAGAATTTATCTTAGTGCACTTCTTGTCCTCTCAATCATTATTGCACAGCTATTCTTTCCCCCAGCTTATGTTTTACTAGCTGCAGTGATTGTTCATAGACTGACTAACAAGGCAAAAAATGGAACTTGTTTTTACTGCTGAGCAAGAATCCAGATCTGCCTTCTAAACTTTGCCTTTGAGCTGCCACAGGATGACTACTTCTGCTGTCCTCCCTATTATGGTGCATTGTGCTCTTCACATGAAAAACTGTACTGGAAACTGCCTGGAATAGCTAAAAGTAAGTTATACAGCACTTTACAAGTTCCTCTGGTGTGGAGAAAGATGCTGCTCACCAGAGAGGATTTTAACAAGTTCTGTTACTGGCATTTGGGTTTTGGAGGGTGACTACTCCTGTGGATGTGCTTCTAGACAGCAGGGTTAGCATGTCATTCCCTGGCAACAGAAGCATCACTGTTGCTTTGTTTCAGAAGTATCATAAGAAATTTCTCAAGGGCATTCCACATTCTTTTTTTTTCCATGCCTCTTTTCTCAGTGATAAGTTCTAAGTTTTCCTGCAGTTTCTGTGGACAGCTCTGGTGCACTGCACTTCCAGCCAGTACTTGTCATGTTGTCAGCTCTTCCATGGTGTACTGTAAGGTTTCAAGTACTGAAGTTAAATGTACGTATTTTCTTGGTTATCCCACTCTAGGCAGACTCAATCATGAGTTTAGATTGCTTTGCCTAGTGGAAAGATCCCACATAATTATAGGAACAAAAAAGGAATAGCATTGAACTTTAGAGAAAAGGAAAGCTTAGTTCCATTAATTGGTCCCACTATGACAAAATTACAGCATAACAAGAAGAGGATCAACCTCAGTATTTTCCAGTGCTTTACTTTTGATATACCTGTGTACTGTAAAATAAAACATTTCTATTATTAGAAATGCATTCTAGTATTCCCCATGTGTCAATCTTAGCAACCATCCACATCTAATCTATATATCTGGGGGTTAGCATGTGAATAGTCCCTCCTGGAAGTTTCTGATTGCTGAATGCATATGTAAGGGCTTTGACTGGAGTAGTGAAGGACAGATACATATAATTCTGTCAGTGCACAACCAGAGGGAGCATTTTGCTTATGCAAATAATTAAGAAATGTTGCAGCAAAGAGAACAAAATGGCTTCTCAGGATGCAGCAGTCCTCTGCTCATGCTGTCATTTCAGATTGGCTGCCTTGCAGAGAGGATGGCTGGCTCTGTCACTGAGAGAAGAACAGGCATTAACAAGCTGCATGGTTAGTGTTTGAGCAGTGCCTCGTGTGCTGACAGCACTTCATGTGAAGTGCACTTGTTCACCTAGGCAGAAGAAACCTTGGGGAACTTTTGGACTCAGTTTTGCTCTATTCAAAATCAGTTGCAGATTTGTCACTGACTTTAATAGGCATCAGATCAGGCCTTTAATGCTGCATAAGTGGCAGACAGAGGAGAAATTGAGACTAAATGAGCTAAAGCTGTATTGTCTTTGTTTATTTTTCTTTGCCAATGAATAGGTGCTGATGAGTTTAACTTGGTCTCATTACAGAAAAGGGAACTCTTAAAATAATGTTACATTATGGTTTTTTTAACGTATGCTAAAACTGCAGTCTTATTATTCTGAAAAGTGGCAAATCTGTTTGCAAAGCTCATTGTAGTTTCAAACTGCAATTTAATATCATGGTTTATGTACCAGCCCTTAGGATCATGTCTTTCCAAGTGGAACTGAGGTGGAATTTAGACATTCAAAGATAAAATTGGTATACTGAAAACTCTTGCTTAGATAATAACTTTTCTTCCATGGAAAACTGCAGAAGACTGTACACATCCCAAGACCTATCTCAAAGAAACACTTGGCTGGCCATCCATGCATCCAAGTGTGTCTCTCTGCTACCCATGCTACTCATGCACATCCCTTTGGTGTGGAAGGTATTCTCAGACCACACTCTTGCATGTTAGGCTGGGCTCCATCAAAAAAAAAAAGAAATAAGGATGCCAGGTTGTTTCCTTTAGATTTAGCTGTTTAGGGTGAAAAAATTGTCTGATCTTCTTGCTTGAAGAGTTTCTCTGTGGATAAATGAACATGCTCAGTCAGGAAAGGTTCTTCCCAAAGCCTTTGATTGTTGGTCCTGAACGCCTCCTTGATACTCCAGTAGATAATTATTCAGAGCAGTTGGTAGTAAGCTAAATTAAGTAAAATCTCCCCAGTTGTGATAGTTTTGCCTATGACCAAAGGATGACTGTTTACAGAAAAGTGTGAACTGGTAATTGCCCTTCTTACTGGGCAGTACTAATTCTTCACTGTGTGAAGACATTGTCACAATATTGGCTCAGTATTGATGCATAAAAGTGTTGTAAGTTACTGGAGGGCCAGGTACCCTGAAGGGAGGCACTGAGAGCACACTGGTAAATGACTATGTGTCTTGATCTTAACAGAAATAAACTATTGCTCCTCAATTTTCCTAATTGTACACGTGGTAATTTGCTTTTGGGTCAGCCTAGATAATTTTGAAACATGATCAACAAGTGTACTACAGGAACTAAGAAAGCTCAGCCTTCCTCTTTTGTCTGAATTTGATTTGACATGAAGCTCACATTAACTGGAGAGTCCACTCTGTCTTAATGGCAGAGAGGAACTTCTATTTTTCCTTATTTTCTGTTTATGTCTTATAAAATCATGGAGCTTTTTGCATTTCTCTGGAAGAAATGCCAATTACTGTTGTTCTTCTAAGCTTTGTACTCTAAGACAGTACACGCTACACTGGCATTCCCACAAGGGGAAAAAAAGCATTTCATTTACAGTGGAAAGTAAAATGCAGAGGGTAAGCATGTGTATCCAGCTGCCCTAAAGCTTAACAGGATTATTTGTAACAATGATAGCTGTGGAGCAACCTCTCACTTAAAAAGAAAAAAAAGAAGGATGAAAAAGAAATTTTTCATTTTATTGGAATTATTTCTTGCATAGGAACTGAAGTACCAGAGTGATGAAATTTGGCTTTTTGCCTTTTAAGGGTGACAATAATTTCTAGTCCAGCAAATGTGACTTTTTCAACACAAAGAGTCTGTAATCTGGAAGATAAGGGAGCCCCACTGGCTAGGACATAAACCAAAAAAAAACATTATCCAGCTGCAAAAATCACTGGAAATAAGCTCTGGGAAAAAAAAAAAAGCATCTGAGCCTGATGTCCCTGGACACATGCACTGAGTGTGACCCACTGAGTCTGAGGAATGTGAAGAGGAATGTGCTGGGGAAGGAAAGGTAGCCATTATAGTGGTGTACACTGCAAGAGGACTGCTGGGATGTGCTGGCCATGAGGGGACATGACAGAGGTTACACCTGCTCAGGTGTCATTTGATTCCTCCCAATGGATCCACACTCTGAGCAGTGAAAAGCAAGTGTCACTAAACGCCGCCAACAAGAAACGTTGCAGATCCTGTAGGTAGGATGGTTTTATGCGACAGACTGAAAGGCAGACTAATCCAGAGAGTCTATTACAGATGAAGAGCAGGAAAAGTACTCCAAACTTGGTGCTTTCAGCAGGAGGCAGAAGCCTGGGCTCTGACTGTTTCCCCTGCTGTGCTGGCCTTGCTCTCAGAAGCTGCTCCTCGCTCTGTGCTGCAGTGCTGGCCTGTTTGCTCCCTGCAGAACTTCCCAGCTGCTGGTGCTCCTGCTTACCTGAGCGTGTGCCTCCAGCCCTGTCTCTGCATCCCCTGCTCTGGGAGGCTTCATTTTACTCTGCCTACCAGGTGGGTTTTAGACTAGACTCTGCATTCCTTGGCTGGTGCCTTAAGGCTGACAAAACGTGTGGAAATGGATTGCTTGTTCTGCACAAACACTGCTGCTTTATCTCCAGTTAATGGAGCGCAAAAAGACAAAAAGCACTACCCAGTCAGAAAAGATTTGAAGACTCTGCTTCTGGACATAGACCTTTCTACCTTCCAGACATCATAATTTTCTTTGAACTAAAATGTACTGGTCACTATCAAAAGTGGTACACTACACTAGTGAGATTACATTTCTCACTGTAATGACATTTCCTAGGAGTGACATAACCTTTGCTTAACAGAAGGAACTTGGATGCTGGAACAGCAGCATTTTAATAGGGCAGAATAATTAGGCTTATAAAAATCCAATTTTTTGCTAATAAGAAAATTAATTTGATTCTTTTTTGTGTTAAGCATCTGGAACACTTGTAATACCAGTGTAGAGATTTGGTCTGGAAAATTAGAGTATGGATAACAAGATGACAGAGGTAGTTGCTGATGTGAGAGGAAAGGTAAATAGCAGGAAAAGCGTGGGTAGATAAGGAAAGGCTTAGAATATTTAAAGACTAATAGATGAAAATGACAGTTCAGTGTAGATAAATGATGAATAATGAGTCACAACAAAGTATTGCCAGCCTTCCTAGGTGCTTCATATACTCAGAGAAATAAAAAGTAAGGGAACAGATCATGCTGCAAATTAGCATAGCTGCACTGAAGCCTGTGGAGCTTTGCTGATTTAAACCTCTGAAGGACTGGACCCTTCAATGGTGAGTTTTGATGATGAATGGTGAGAAACAAAGGAATAAATAATAATTTTCTTAGAAGCTCTGAATGAGGCAGTTACCTTACCTGCTTCTTCTTTAATATCTAATTTCCTCCATTTGTTAAGGCAATACAAACCATAATAGACATTCTGTACATTACTTTAAAAATTCACAAAATACAGAGGACATCTAAAGCACTTCAATCTAATAAAGGAGAAGTCTTTTCAAGTTTATAAAGAGCTCTTAAACTCTAAACTGTGAAAGAGATTTACTTGACAATATTACTAGTTACTGAGAGCTGCAGTTTGAAGGCACTTGACATCTCTGCACAGATCTGCCACATTTATTTTTGCATTTAATGTTTTAATCAATACTTGGATTCTTTCATTTAAGCTATAACTACTTTGGGGATTTACAGATAAAAATATATGTATGCCTTTTGTATACCTTTAAATGTGCTAGAAAGTAAATTCTTGCACCTGGAAATAATAAAATATTTACAAATCTGGAAGGAATAACATTAGAACCCTGCTGGTAAAGATCAGGAATTTTGAAAGTTTCAGTAAATAATGAAGTTTCAACTTGTCTCTTATGGATATGATGTATCCAAACACTGCAGCACAGTATTTCTCTCTGCTTCTTCATAACTTCATTAACCTCATTGTCATAGTTTGGTTTAGATTTAGCTTGTTTGGAACTAAGCAGACTTCTACAAAGAAATTTTTTAAGCTCACAGCATCAATGTAAATGAAGAAGCTAAAAATTTATAATGGCCTTACCCTGAACAGATCTCAGAGAAACTTACTCCAGCCCTGACTTTCCTAATCCCCCTCCTGCTTTTCAGTCCATCACTTACACCCTGGATGTGACAGTTCTTCATTGCTGTTTCTACTGATTTCACTCTCCTTTTACTCTGGTGGCATCTTCAATGTCTCATCCATACGTTCTCCTGTTTCCCTCTTCTGGTCTTGAGGGCAGTTGCAAAAAGCAATCTCAGGTCTCCTGTCAGATTTTTGCAGTAAGGTCATCTGCTAACATGGTTTCAATGCAATTTTTCTATCAATGTCTTCTATTACTAATCTGTTGGTGAAGGAAGTTGTGTCCTACTATGTTTCACTCCAAAACTGAAAAGCACTGCTGTATCCAACACCTTGCCTGTATCCTAATGGACTCCAAAGAGTGTGTTCTGTTCTTGCTAATACAGAATAGCTTCCTACCATTCACATGCATATGAATGCAGGAGAGCACATGTGAGAAGCTGCAGAAACTGTCTCAGCTTCTCTTGTGAGTGGCATTTCCACAGGGGGTGGAAATGCAGGTTTTAACCTTTACCTATTGTGTATCAGCCCAATCCTCAACACGGTATAACAAACTTACACCTCAAAGTGAATGTTGTTTACTTAAGAATGTAGCATAGGTTAATAACATTGAGAAAGGCAAAGCCAGAAAAAAAAATTTTCTCATTCCCAAAATTTTAAGTATTGCTGACAAAGCTGTTTTCTATGAGTTGAACATTCATCTCTGCTATGTTCATTACTAAACTACATAAATATGAAGTAAATATTGAACAAGAAATGAGATTGTGATGAAGAAAATAAATACTCAAGAAGAAAAGTTCTGTAACACGTTTTGCACTGCCCTTATAAATTGGAATTGACTTCACTGCAGGGAGTGAATCTGACTGAGATAGGACATTCTAACTCAGTTGGTATCATATAAATGCATTGCTATGGATTCTGGATTGGAGTAATCTAATTAACAGCAACAATTCAGACACAACTCACACAGGTGAGATAACATCCAGTCTTTTGTCTGCTTTATTCTTCATTTGAGGTAGATTTGACTTCCTTCTTTCCCCAGACCTGCTGGCATTTCTTTTTCCTTTCTAAAATCGTTTTGCATAGTCCTTGGCTGTGACAAGGAGAGATTAATGGCTGTTGCTCATCCTTCTGTCATTACATGAGGGATAGTCATGTGTGCGGATTGATTTCACACGTTGGTCTGTCCTATAAAAAAAATATTTGTCAATAAAACAGAGGGAAGGAAAATCCTTTGGCACCAATATTATGAGTTGATTTATCTTCACCACCATGAAGCTGGCTGGAAAGGATATAAGGCAAAGCAATCTGTTCTCATGATAAATCTGAATTGCATTTAGGATAAATACTACCCTACTTATCTGCTGAAGGCACTGCACATTATAGTGAGACATGGAAGCTGAATAAGATAAACTTATTATTATGATCCCATTTATTTTCAAATTAATTTCCAAGTTCCTCTCTTATTTGAAAAAATCAACATCTAAAGTTGAATAGGAAAGCTTTTCTCACACTTCCTGTTCTGTTAGCTTGTTATATCTTCATCTCAACATCGTACTACTGAAGTAATTTTCTTTTCTTCTTACTAAGTTGTTGTTTGTCTACTGTAAGCCATATTGTGTCTTGTGAGGATATGTCAGGCAATAAAATACCATAAGATTGGTTTATCAGCAGTAAGCTTGTGTAAAATTACAAATCTTGAACATTCTTTATCTTACAATCCAGATTTCACAGTTTTTTTAGGAATGCTCATTTCTAACTTTTAAAACACCTATGAAGCTGAGGATACGAGCCACTTTCTATTAAAAACCAAAAGCAAACCAAAACCACAAAGCAAGGCAAAAAGAAAATGTCAGAATCCCCCAAAATTTTCAGTGGAAGCCATACACATCCTTGATTGTTATGAAAGCTCTTTGTTTTTTCTGTTTTTGAAAGACTGTAGCAATGGTCTTTAGGTCTTCGTCCTGCAGTACATGTAATTTGGGTAGAAAAAGAAGAAATCAGATCTTGTTCATTAGAAAATGGCACAAGTAATTCTTCAAGCATTAGAACCACTGATCTCAGCAGATGAAGTGACTAGATGTGAATTATTACCTTCAACCTTTAGAAATCTCCCCAAACTAAGTAGCCAAGTTGCCTTTCTACTCAGTGGAGTAGAAGAAGAGATTCACATCATCCTAAGTATCCAAGACAACTTGAAGGAATTCTTCTTTGGAGAAGTAAATTATTGAAAGTCCACAAAACTGCTGTTTTTTAACAGCTGCAAAATGTAATAGTACTAATAATGAACAGAAAAGGCAAAAGTTGTCTGTACTTGAGCAAAGACGAAGAGTTGTGTTTGTATTGCATAAGGGTGATAAGGTATTTTGAAGACTATTTGAAACTGAGGAGGATCTTAGACAACATCTAATTGAGCAAGTCTAGACAAATTACACATAAGAGCCCTCAAAGAACTGGTGGGAGAGAGCTGTACTCCTACCTTGTGCTCCTCTGAGTACTATTTAATGAATTGTTGTCTTTACCAGCAATTACCAGGAAGGCGAGTTATCGGTAGCAGTGACAGCCCTCTTCAAGAGCTATGCACTCTTAAAACTTCACAAGAAATACTGAAAATTGAAAAGGAGCTTTTACTTTACATCTGTCTGCATAAATATCTATGATCTTTTTCTCACACTGCTATTGAGTAAAATTACAGACTTGTGGATAAGCAGACTCAGGAGATTAATGCTCAGTCTGAATCTGTTTGTGCCTCAGTTCCTCATTTTTAAGACGTAGATATTAAGTTCCAATTTTCTTTTTGTGATCTTAGGATTTCAAAGCAAAGATTCCTATGTTATAAAAGGGCCAAAGAAAATGGCTATTTCACTTCTAACATGGACCATCAGACCACTACAAAATAAGAAGAATGAAATGTGTTTTAGAATTCAGAAAAATTCGAAAAGATTCTTTTTCTTTTTTGAGGCGAAATTAAGTTCCTCATATCTACTTACAATTTTATCTTTCTCATAACCATCTCCTTCAGTTTCTCTAAATTCCTTTAAGCTAGGAAGTCTTCTTTTTTACCATATCAGTGAAACACATGAAACTGTCACTTCACCAAATCCAGAACATTAGCAGTGAAATGGGATCAGAATAGAATGGAAGTTTTCTAAAAGACATTGTTCAGAGCCCAGCTTTCCAATTCTTACTGCAAAGAAGAGTACAGTGCAGACCCTGAAAGATGTTTTGTTCTCGTTTCAGTTGAGAAAGTCTTCTGACATGCAGCGCATGTCACTGAAGTGTAGGCATCAGTCAGGGCAGTGGATTGGCCCAGGCAGTATTGAAACTAAGCCTATTAAAAAAATGAAAAAAGGAATGTACTCAGCTGTAAGGACATTTAATTATAGCTTTTGCAGAAGGACTTTGAATTATTATAATTAGTACCATACAACTATTTTACAGAACCTTTTCTGGTCTGCCAGGTCCTATGGTGTTTCATATGTCTAATTTAAAAGTCGAACGAACAACATTTATCCAGTTAAGGACACTTAAGTGATTGTACACAGCTGTACAACAGCCTTTAGATCACAGGATGGAATTTCTTTGAAATAACCAGGCATTCTAGGCTAGATACCTGAATGCTGCTTCTAGATCCACATGGCAAACATCTAAAAAGCACATATAGGACAAAAGCATCCTCATGCTAGTGTTAGACTTGACAGAAGAATCAAAAGTTTCCTTCGATGAATGTCACACAGTAGCTCCTATTCAACTGTTTTGTGTACAGACACAAAAAAACCAAAGGTGGCATCAAACCAGGATTTTTCTGATCCATCTGCTCCCATGCAAACTGAAGCAGCCTAAAGAAACCTGTGGCTTCTATGCTGAATTTGCTCAGGTGCTGCCACTGCAGAGTGTACTTTTCCCTGCATCAAGAAGTTTGTACTGACTGCAGCTTGAGATTTCAGGTCTGTGTCCCACTGCTTGTGGAATATTGTGCTCCACTCTGGAGCTCTCAGTATAGAAAAGACATAGAGTGTTTGGAGCAAGTCCAGAGGAGGACCACAAAATGCACCGAGGAATGGAGCAGCTCTCCTGAAAGGAAAGGCTGAGAGAGCTGGGGCTGTTCAACCTGGACTTACTGTGGCCCTTCAGTGCTTAAAGGAGGCTTATTAAAAATGGGGACAGACACATTAGGAGGGCCTGCTGCAAAGGACAAAGGGTAATGGTCTTAAAGATGAGTCAGACGAGATAGAAGGAAGAAATTCATTGTGACTAACAGGGTGAAACACTGGAACAAGTTGCCCAGAGAAGTGGTGAATGCCACATTCCTGGAAACACCCAGGGTCAGGTTAGACGGATCTCTGAGCAGCCTGACCTCGTTGAAGATGTCCCTGCTCACTGCAGATGGGTTGGACTTAATGGCCTTTAAATGTCCCTTCTCCCCCAGCAGTTCTATGATTCTATGAATAGCAGAGCTGGTCTTAGACCAACACTTACTTAGACCAATATTCACTGTGTATTTATTTTAATAAATCCCATTTCTCCTTCACCCTAGCCTTTCCAACAATCTTCTTTCCTCTACCCACAAACATTCATCTTCCTTTCTCTTTTCAAGCACATTTTTCAGTTTGCACTTAATTCAGTACCTGCCAAATAATAGATAATAGATTCAGGGGGATTTATATTAAAATAGTGCCTTCCATCTAGATGATTACCAAGACCTACATACTTTGAATTATAAATTATGAATCAGTTCCTAGTGCTGAGCTTGCCTGACATCAGCCTGCTTGTTGATTTACCTCACTTGAGGTCCATTCTTTGTTTTTTGGAATAATTCTCCCCTCCATTATAATGCAGGTAGCTATTGCCAGCATACAATATGACAAAAACTTACTAATTTCTAATTTCAAATAAGGTTTCTCACTTATCTATCTCATGGTAAAAATCTGTTTGTTGCATTCTAGCTATCTTGAGGCAGGGATATGAAATGAACAACTTCTAAGAGCCCTTTTAGGCCTATCCTGTACCTTTATATAAGTGTGAAACTGTACTGACTGTTTTGTGGTTCTGTGTTAACAACATAAGGCATATGCAAATTTGGCAATACTTTTAAATTGGAAAAATAGAAAAAAATATGGTGAATCTTCATGAGTCCTAGTGGTCAGAAGTTGGTTTTCATGTCAGCTGAGTGATGAGGAGAACAGCAGTGCTGCGTCCTCAGAGCAGGGACATTGAGTGCTGAGTTACTGTGGGGCCACCTACTGTTAAAACTGTCACAAGATGTTCTAAACCCCCAACAGAACCCTTGTTCAGTCTCATTTTATGGTAGCTGTGCATAAATGACATAGCTGCCTCTCCTGAGCCTTAAGATTGAAGGGTTTGCCAGGGGTTGTTCCAGTGAACTGTTGATCAGCTCTCTGTCATGAAAACTGGGCAGATGATGGAACCACTGCCAATAGTATTCAAGAGGCCTGAAGGCCACACCCAATATTTTCTGAGAAAAAATAATCACCAAACCACTGAAATGACATATTCTTCATCAAGAAAAGCTAAAAACGTGGACATAAAAAACAGTGAAGTGATTTGTCAGGATCCCAAAGCATGATTCTTATGACTAAAAAATATATAAGCCAGAAGTATGAAAGTTCTCATCTGGATTTTAACGTCTCCAAAGGCCGAGGACATTTGGAAGTACTCATGACAGAAATAGGCACAATTTTTAAAGTAAGAATTTGTATACAAATTTTCTTAGATATCAGGAAGGTTTTAGAAAATCAGTACTTAAGGAAATTTTAATTTTAATTGTGAAGTCTTACGGAGACAAGTGTTATTGACATGTGTTTAGAGTTTTGGATCTAACCCTCAGAAAAATAACTTTGATAATGACAACTAGCAAAATGCTGATCACTGATCAATACTAACCAAATTTCAAAATCTGCAGCTTGTGAGAGTTCTGTAATTATCAAGACACTCCTTATAACCTGATAATAGAATTTCATAACTATATAATAACAAATAACTTCTCAATTTTCCAGTAACACATGCAAAATATGCCAGTAAATTAATTAAACATTTTGATGGTGACTTGGAAGGTGAATTCTCTCTCAGGTTTTTTGATGGATAAACAGAAAAATTATCATTTATTTAGGAAGACTTCAGGATTGTCTCTTCTGCATATAGATAGCATGACAAATATAGAGCAAATCTTCTAAGGTATGAAGATGAGATGTAATCACTTTTTGATTATTATACCCATAGAGAGCAGAATGGTGTATAATGATCATAAGATCAACCTCAGTTACCCAACTGGAAAATAATAAAACGTTCTGAGGTATATGGCTTTTTTTTTTTTTTTAATTACCTTCTTACTGAAAAACTGTGTCTTTCCCTTCAAGGCTGTGTTTAGTGCTGATGTTTCAGCTGAGCCAGATACAGGAGCTGATGAGCAATGGAGAAACACCTCTCAGTTTCATATGCAGTTAAGCACTGCTACTGGCAGAGAGAATTTGGGCTTTGAAAGCTACTTAAAATAGAGAAAAATATCTGAATGGTCTTTTAGAGCTCCAGAAGGAGCTGCAGTGTCATGATTATTCTGAAGTGATCACCAAATCCATTGTGTTGTTATAGCTTAAGAAACACTTGAGCTCTGTTAAAGTACAAAAAATTCATTTCCAGTAATTCCTGCATAATTTAAATGATGGATTGGGATGCAAAGCACTTCAGCTTGTCATTCTTTTCCTACTCATACTAAGGTGCTTTATTGCAGAGAAGAAAAAATACTAAATATATTGGACTCGGCATTTTTATGGACTCTTTAATAAATGCATGAAAGGGTATTCATAAAGGCTGCTAATTGTGCACATGTTGCACTAACTAGTGGTTGTAAAATATGTTGTTTATATTTTATATTAACTCATTGTAAAACTGGGATCATTAGTGTGAAAGCAATGTGCTCAATTTATGAAACTTCTCTGTCAGTTCTATGGAGGAGACTTCAGAATGAGTTAGGTTGTGTTGTGGCCTTTAAAAAGGATGAGGTAAATTCATGTCCTAGTTTACTTTGTGGTAATTTGGGGCAATTTGCACAGAGATATGGATCATGGATCACAGGTTATATATTTCATGGAGGAATGTCCACCCAACATCCCTCTACAATAGTGGATTATTTTGTTGCTTTCTTGTGAGGTAGTGGCCAGAGAGGATCTGCAGAATTCTGAATTGCATAAACATGCATTTATTTATGATTTATGATTCCTTCTGGCCTGTTCCTGTAGTTCTCACTTGAACAGAAAAGTGGAAACAGCCTTTTCTGAATAACAGCTATAGAGCTGAGTGCTATGTTCATCTTACATTTAAACAAAAGTATGTGTTAATCTCATTTGGATATAAGAAACATGAAATGAGCCTATACAATCAATTATACTTGAAAGGATGGATTTGCCGGTGCATACTGGTTGTTCAACAGCATTTCAATAATGCCATTAAAACCATATTTAAAGCTATTCAATGTCATTGGAATGGCACAAAGTGGGTAGAGCACATTAGTCAGTTTGTCATTAATCCAGCAAAAAGACATTACTGATGCTTTTCTTTTTTTTTTCCCATAGAGCTCTTTAAGTGATGTGATTTTCATAAGAAATGCTAGCAGCAAGACCACATCTTGTATGATTTTTTACAGTTTAATTCCTGAGTGTTTGTCCCCTACAAAATTTTTATGTGAACAATGGAGTCATGTAACAATTAAAGAAAAGAGAATGAAATAAATCTATTCATTGTGACTGGAAGGGAAAACAAACAAATTTTATGAGATCTGATCACTAACCTTAACAGAGGTTACGTTTTTCAAAACAGACTTTTTATAAACTTGTCTTCTCCAAAACTGCATCGCTTGTTCTAATGAAAAATTTTTTCCCAAGTAAATGCTGTTTCATATGAAACTGGTTTCCATGCACAATCAAGTGTTCACAAAATTCTCTCATGAAAGAAAGGTATCCCATTGCTGAATTTTTTATTTTTTCATAACAAGACTGGGGTATTTGATTATTTTCCTCTCTTCCCAAACTGATGGAAGGACATACTGTTTTCCACCACAATAGTGACAAACTTGAGACTCAAAGCTGAATAGTACAAGATACCTGCAAGCTACAGAAAGGAAGAACGTGGTGAGACATAGAAAGGATGGTTTTATACGTTTTATTATTTTGAGCCTGTTTGTCACCTGAATGTCAGTAATATAAGTGGCACCATACTCCCTTCTGGCAAGATAGGAAGTTCTTGAAAAAATTAATTGTAAAAATACCCCTCACAATTTTCTATTACTGGGAATCACTTCTGAGAAGCTGGATCTTCTTTAAGAACTGTAAAAGTTAGACAGAATAAAGGATCACTTTTTTATCATAGTCTTATCAGAAAAATGACCCTTTCCTTTCCTAAAAGAAAAAAAAATCCTGTAATACCAGTTCAGAATATGGTAACTGCAACTCATGGGCAATGAGACAGAGACCACAACTCTGTCAGAACTCAGAAGAGTTTTACCCCTGCATATCTGTTGTGGGAACTCTGAAGGCTGATCAAAAGGAAGTGACAAGCAGAAGAACAATATTCCATTTCAGAAAGAAAAGAAAATATTTTGCCACTTCCAAACATAGTGATCATAAATCAAGAATGAGGAAAAGATAAAAGAGATTAGAGAAAAGTCTGTGAAATTCTTATTCTAGATGTAACACAGATTAATATCTGCTCATGGAAAGCAAAAAACCCCTCTTGGTGGTAAAAAAATTGGCCACATTTTTTTCCACTGATATAAAACACCCAAAATCTGTGGATTCCTCCCTAATCATTAATTTAAAAATAAATAAAGCATATAACCCCATGGGTGAAAATGAGTCAAGAAAAATGTGCTCAACTAGTCATATTTCTCTGCATGAAGTCCTCATTAAAAAAGTCAGCCCAAGTGGTAACCAAGTTCATTTATGACTTCTTTACTTAATGCAAAAATATGCCATGCTTAGTGTGTGCTGCATTTGCTGTTTTGGCAGAGCTAGCACATGCACAGGAGTTGGGCAGGGAGGTTGGTAGGTGGTTGTGTATCAGGTTTGCTGAAGTTTCTTGTTAAAAACAAACAAACAAAACCCAAACAGCAGAACAACGTCAACAAGGAACCTTTTGTCGTTGTTTCCACAGTCAGCATTTCTGGGATTCATCCAACCCAAACAGAAAACATCTGCCCATCTTCCTTGAGATAGAAAACATGTGAAAGACTAGTGTGTCTTCACTCAAACTATGCTAATTCCTTTTCGTCTATGCAGCTTCCTCTTCACTGTTATCCGTGATTGTTCCCTGTATTACCACGGTTATTTTGCGATCACCTGGAACAGCAGACAAGTTTATGACAAATAAATTCCAACAGTTGAACTATTCAGCCCCCTTAACCTCGGCAGATCTTTCCAGAAAATTAGCCAAGTTTAGCTCTACATAGTTCTACACCATAGGGATGGTGAAGGGCCTTGAAGAGAAGCTGTGTGATGTGTTACTGAGGTCACTTTGTCTGTTCAGCCTGGAGAAGAGAAGACTGAGGGGAGACCTCAGTCTCCAACATCCTCATGAAGGGAAGCAGAGGGACAGGGACTGATCTTTTTGCTCCTGTGACCAGTGACAGGATTCAAGGTAATGACAGGAAGCAGGGTCAGGGGAGGTTTAGGTAGGATACCAGGTAAAGGTATTTCCTCCAGAGGGTGGTTGGGCACTGGGACAGGTTCCTCAGTGAAGTGGTCACAGCACCAAGCCTGTCTGAATTCAAGAAGCATTTGGACACTGCTCTCAGGCACATGGTGTGACTCTTGGGGTGTCCTGCATAGGTCTGGGAGTTGGACTTAATGATGCTGATGGGTCCCCTCCAACTCAGCATACTCTATGCATAACTGCACTGAAGAACTGGAAAGGGCATGTGTGAACTGACATGCTAGGAGTGGATGCTGAGGGTGCCTAAGTAGATCAGACTAAATAATACCCTTCCCTGGAAACTGAGTTTGCTTATTTCCCCTTTCAAGAAATCAGACAACAAAATTATGGGCCTCCCAAGCTAAACCAAACCAAAGAAGTAGCCTAATGTCATTACTATGCTGACATTATCAGAAGAATTATTGCTAATAACATCACAAGAATTTTTACTAATATGATTCTCTCTTATTATATAGCTGGATACTCTACAAAAGAAAAAAAGAACAAAAGCATCACAAATATATTCCTCCTGCAAGTAGTATATTTGTCTAGTTATTGTTCCTGCTAGGATTTTCCCAATGTGCTTTGATGCTGGAGAAACCATACTCTTACCCATTAGCCATGGAAACCTTCCTTGTTCAGCTGGCAGAATGGGATTTGATTCACTGTGTGTATGAGAAGTCTCACAGCTCTGACCCAGCACAGATATCTTTAAAAAGCAGCATCTGAAATACTCCATAGATCTCATTACCATTAATTAGTTCTATTATGATGCTGTCTAAAAGTTCCAGCTGAGCATGGAGCCATTATTGTTCCGTGCATTGTGTGAGCACAGAAAACACAGTCCATGCTTTAAGAAGCTTAGTGTCTAGATAGAACAGGCAGACAAAAGGAGAGAGGAAGAAATGGTACTAGAAGTTTAAGTAACTTAACCACATTGTCATTTATATTTGGAGGGCTGGGTTTGGTATTAGAGCCTCGACCTCCTTCCTTAACATGATGCTCTATTTCCATACATTCCTTCTTGTGAATTATCCTTGGTGCATTACTTCATAATCTTTCATGCTGGTGTTCTCTGTGTGAATACATGCTTCATTCATTGCTCAGCCATTTCTCTAATGAAGAAAGAGCTAGTTTTCTCACATATTAAAATACATAAGGTCAGATTCCTCCATCTCAGCTGGCACCATTGAGACTTTTATTTTTTGTTCTCTAGATATATCATGTACATCAGCATGTCTCTCTGTCAACCAATGTTTGAAGATTATTTTAAAAGCCTGACCCACAAAGCAGCTGTTTCTCCTGCTAAAAAGCAATTTAGAAGCCTAAATGCCACAGATAATATGTGGGAATTGGCCACCTGAAAGTCTGACCCAGAGGTACTCCCACAGCATTAAATTAATGTCTATGCAAATGGCCCACGGAAAGCTGTGCATCTATAAAACAGGCTAATAAATAGTTTTCTACATAACATGGGCATTTTAAGACTTAGTGCATCAATGCTCATAAAGTATTAGGACTTTGAGGAGCAGATGGTAATGACAAATTTATATTTTATTGCAACTTTTGTTTTGCTGGAAAATTCCCAGTCAGCTGTGACTGTAAGCATGAAATAATTATTTCTCTTTTTTATCAATATTTTTTCCTATTTCTGCCAACAGTTTAAAATCAATTAGCTTGCCCTGGTAGCTGATTTCGAATGAAATGCATTTGTATCCATTATGCTAACACAGAAAAAAAGTTTCACTGTCAGTAAAATGGGAGATCCCCTGAGTTTTATATCTTTGCCTTTGTAATGAGCAAGATTCTCTTCTGCAAAGTTTTTTACTAGATGAACTTCTGAATGTACTTTGAAGAGGATGTGGAGAGGAACAGGGGGGTATCATTCTTCCAATAATGAACTCATATTGGTTGGACTAGCCCTAGGCAACTTGGAATCACTTTTGTTAGTGGCTTGGAAATGGCAGAACCAAGATAAAATGAAGTTTAACTGAAATATTTTTGAGATATTGTAGAATAAAATGGCAGAGTTTTGTGTGGATCAAGACAGCAAAGTTGTACTTGCAATGCACATGAATCCAGACAGTCTGCTTATAATTTTACTTCCTGAGGAGAAGTACTAAATTCTCACAGATTTAAATAAATGTTGTAGGTAACTGCATGCCTAATTCCTTGCACAATTGACTCAAAATGCACCCCTTAGGAGTTGAATTGATACGTACCTGTCAAATACTGCTTTGGTGTTGTTTTTTCATGCAAATAGAATCTTAGGCAATAAATCAGATCCTTGGTGTGCAATTTTCTTAAGTACATGTCTGGTGTCATTAAACAAAAAAGAAGTAACATACCAGGTTAGAGGAAAGAAGAAAATAGCAGCACATTGTTTTAAGAACAGCACAGAATCTGAAACAGCAGTTAATGATCTTCTTTCTTTTAATGATTGCTCTTAATGACATTGTTGACCTAACTTGTATTCTCTTCCCCTTGCCTCCCTGTGGCTTGTCCTTTTACTCTTCCATTACAACATTCTGTGTCACTTGTCTTATATTTCAGGAATAGATGTCTTTACACAATGGCTGAGGGTAGTTCAGTGAACAAGAAGATGGCCAGCATTATGATCCATTCAGACAAGGATGGGATCCTCTCAGCTTCCCTACATTTTCCCTCCTGCAGTTTACTTGTCTTGTGTAATTACAATATCTCTGGAGCAGAAACAGCCTCCTACAATTGCTGAAGAAAGGCTGGACCTGGCTTTACCTGGAGTCACTAGGTGCTGATGCAACACCAAAGCATCAGGTCACAGGAAAGAATCCTAACATAACAAGATCTAAAGTTGAAGCTATAAATTAAAGTACATGAGGTTTTATAGTTTTTTTACACATAGAATCACTATCAAGTTGCTGGCAAAAACACCAGAGAAGGGAGTTAAAGGAACCTAGCTAAGTTCATTGATGAAAACAGCAGAAATTTAGCTGTTCAAAAAAGATTGAGAGCATTGGTTGCTCATTTCAGCATATTTCAGTGGGAGAGACCTCAAGTGAATTTGAGATGTCAAAACCTTTCATTGCTGCCTATACTTGTCAGGGCTGTGCCCACCTATTAACCTTTTTTTAACCTTTTTTAAAATGTTGTTTGTATGACAATGCTTAATGAAATTATTAAATTTTTAGATCAGAAGTTCTCCCAAATATTCTGCATCAAAAGCAGTATTTCCACAGGCTTAGCAATCTCGGGTCAGGTATTTGGTAGGTACATCAGAGGTCAGGCTGCCAAATCTCCTATCTATTGACACACAGAATATACTGAATATCTGAAAGGCACACCAGTGAACCACATAATACAAGGCCATGTCCAAGATATATTTTCAGTTGTAAATTGCAGAAGCTTCTGGGTCAGAACAAAATCAGAACACTGTGTGATGGAAATCGAGAGAATGTAGTACAGTGAATTAAAAAACCTGCCATTTTCAAGTATGCAGACTATTTTAATGATCGGCCTCATTCCTCACCAAAGAAGAGAAATCAGTTGAATATTCATGCACAGAACAATCTGAAAACTGCCTTTTGAAATGTAGTTTTTGTGGCCTTTGTCTGAGCTTGTACCAAATTTGCCCAAATGTGTCTTTTATTGTTTAACCAAAAGGTAGAACAAGGACTTCAAATTTGCATACAATTTGATGCAGAGATGTAGCAAACAAATAGAACTTTCAGACACAAGTGCTAATATTAAAAATAATTAATAAGTTTCCAGGGAAATATTTTTTTTCCTGATGTCCACTCTGAAGCTTGTCAGCCACCCATGGCCCCTTGATACACTGCCTGGTGTTAATCAACACCACCTGGCTCTATTATCCTTGTTCACCCTTCAAACGGAAATGGATTTGAAACAAATATCTCTCAACCTTCACTTTGCTGGACTAACCAAGCTCAGCACCACCAGTTTCTCTGTGCAGATCATACTGTCCATACCTCATTGCCGGGGTTGCTGTCTGCTGGATCCCCTGAGGTTTCTCCACCTCTGTCCTGGGCTCTGTGTGTGTGTGTGTGTGTGCAAAAAGTGGACACGCTGGTCTGTCTGGGGCCTCACCAGTGCTGAATTTATATATAAATATAATGTATTTGCACCTATATGTTGCTATACTTTTAAGTGGCAGAAGACAAGATCAAAAAAGCACCTTTTTATAAAGAAGGTGGTGAATTTTAGATTTGCCTTGTAGCTATAGCGTAAGACAAATAGCATTAATCTTCTCAGGGATGTTTAGCTGAACTCTGGAAAACTCCATTGTTCCAGAGCAGCCAAGATGGTGACCATGATTTCTCTCCCCAGTAAATTTGTCAGTCTTATAGTGACAGTAAGCTACTTAAAGGGAAGGACTCCAAATTTTATTAAGAATGGAAGAGACCCTTACTTGCTGCAAACGAACGAAACTCCATTGAGTTCCATGTGTACCCAGTGATTTACCATGTAGATAAAAGTTATTACAAGATTTGCTTTTGGAATATGAGAATTCTCAGGACAACAAGAAAATGAAGTATTTTTAATCAGGGATTCCTATTGCATATGCCTTGCTAATATGCACAGAGCAATGGTAGTAACAGCAAAAATCAGAATAAAGCACCTCCAGGAAAGCACCTGGGTAATAGGTGAAGGATGTAATACTAGAAAGGAACTAATCTGTGAATATTCTAATATAAAAAAAATGTGGGCTTACACTTTTATTTTCTTGTCTCCTCTCATGTTTCAAAATTTGTATACTGAAGAACTATAGTGATGGTTGAGATAGAGGTATTTGATGTTACTGGGTTCATTACCTTCCCCTCTGAACTTCTCATTCTGTCTTTAGCATACAGCTTATTTATTACCTGGGCATGAATTCTATTAGAGAAACACCAAGGTTACATTAGTTCTGCCATGTGTAATATGGTAGGTTCTACATTATTACACATAACAAGATGACCAGAGATTTGGGGGAAAAAGAACTTCCCCTCCCCTCCCTACTCCCATCACACATGATGCCATTAAATACAGAACCTTTCAGGAGAGATCATTGCTTGTTTGATGCAGTGGATGGTAATTCTCATTTCAATCAGGTAGTGAACCTTCAAAGGAAAGGATCATCAGGAGGAATGGGAGAGACCTTGATATATCAAAACAAGCCTTTAAATAATAAACACACTTCAAACTCAGGGCTTATCCTGCATATAAAGCATAAGGACTATGAGTAAGTCAATGTGAAAGATATTTACAAGGCTATTTTCTATGCAACACAAAACTGGCTACTTTTACACTCGTATATAACATATATTTTCATCATGAATCACAAACAGATAGTTTCTCTTCTCATGAATCCAAAATAGGATTTCTGGTTTTAGTCCCATATTTTGGCACAGCAAATTGACACCTTTTTGAAACTGCCAGCATGATAATGGGTAGAAGGAATCTAGACACTATGAATCTTCCTCAATACACTTAACGGGTTTTGTCTGTCCTCTCTGCATCTCCAGCCCAGCTAGTTCAGAATGAAGAAATGTGAAGCATTCTAATATTGGCTTTTTTCTCCCTCTGGGTGTAAGTTTGTTTTTAAAAAAGTCAAAGAGATACTTTCTGCTGACTTCAGAGTATTTTGGTGTTGTGTCCAGTCCAGCTGGGTTGTCTTCTCAGACAGCCATTGCAGAATACAGATACAGGTTGCCTTATGCACCACTTTAGACAGCAAGCTGTTGACTGGCCAAGAAAAATTAGATCCTATTTCTTATATTTTATTTTAAATTCCCATGTCTTCCTTCAAAGAAGAAGGAACATTTGACTTTTTTTTTTGTACAAAAACATGTCAAACGTGCCCAGCCTGAGGTCCAGGACCTTTTAGAAGACATTTTACATGTAAGAAAACATTGCTGTGTGTCCCATTCAGTGTGAGTGTCTAGAGAAATTTGATGGTGAAACTATTATGATAACTCACAGCAAAATAGATCCTTGGTTAATGTTAAGTGGGCTTCAAATGCAGAATAAGTACAGCTTTGGAGGAGATTTAAAGGTTGATAACTGATGCATATGCCCCAAGCAAAGATACTGAACAGATCTGCAGAACTTCTCCCATGAAAGGAAGAAAAATATATGTTGGATGTCAAGGTCAGCATTAATGGACGTGTGTAAGTGCAAGGCATCAATAGCTTCATAGATTATTCATGCATAAAAAGAATAAAGAAACATCAAGGATAGGCTTTGAAAGTAAATATGGGAATATTTTTACTATATGAAATGGAAAGAGGAATCATAGACATGAGATACCATGACAGAGGTGATTGATTGAAGCAGTGGATAATTTTGTAGTCCCCATTTGCACTGGCCTGAAAGGGAGAAGAAAATGGGATTCTCAAAGCCCAAATAAAAAAGGTTCCTCTCTATCACTCCATTTTCTCTTGGCTGTGGGTCAGT
This sequence comes from Ploceus nigricollis, assembly GCA_013399945.1. NCBI lineage: Eukaryota > Metazoa > Chordata > Aves > Passeriformes > Ploceidae > Ploceus > Ploceus nigricollis. The sequence goes on from VXBC01005816.1 coordinate 615,112, forward strand.
TTTTATTATCCATGAGAAGCTATGGCTATTGGATAGACTCCAGGTTGGGGCTTCTGTAATTTCAGCAGAGCAGTAAAAATAGAATGAAGGAAAGAAAAATTGATTACAGCTTGAAGGCTGGATATATAAAGCTGATAGAATATTTAGGGATGTTCACACTGTCTAACTTTTAGACTAAAAAGTCTAAGTTCAAGCTAGGAAATGAGACTCTTGGAGAGTCAGCAGACCTCTCTAGGTTTTTTCAAATGATGTTTCACAGGACATGAGTCATATTCCTGTTTTTTTTTTTTTTGCCCTCACAAGAGATCTTGGGTAGCTAAGAAGTCCACTGGTCTAATAGCATCATTCTAAGGTAGGTGGAGTGAACTCTTTTCCTTGTCTCTCTCCAAACCTCTATTTCATGCAGCAACCATAAGTAAGTGGTTTTCATTCAGATCAGATGTTACTTATTACATTTTCTTTTCCCTAAGTGTAGAAAGAAAAGAGAGGAATTTGTAGCATGCATTTCATCTTATTAAATTAGTAGATTATCTGCAGAAACAAGTTATATTGGGAGATTCAGATGTATTGATTAGCTAGACTGAACAGAAAAACACACAGATTAATGTATGAACAACATACACTGAAGAGTGAAAACGAGCTAGATGTTTTCCTCCTGGCTATTTTTGGAGAATTAGCTCTGTTTTTCCAGACAGTATTGTATGAGATGTATTCCTCTCACTATGACATGAAGTGTTATACTGGTATAAGCTATTTCACCTTATTAGTCTAGCACCAAGATAAATGAGAGAAGCTGGATCTATATTATCTTGAATTTTATTAATTAAATTTTATTAAATAACAACCTCCTTGCTTTCTCACTACCTTAATCCCAAATCACAATTACAGGGAAAATCATGAGACTGCCATCTTTCTCCCTCTTTATCTCCCACTAAGCATTAAATTAGTTACACAGAGATAAATTTTCCTGTAGGAAAGTCTGAAGAAGGCAGTAGGAGCCTTTTTTTTTGGTCTGTAAACCCAAAATTTGAACTCCTAACATGCACAAAGCAAAAAAAGACTTCAGCAGATGCTACCTCCCCTTTAAAATGCCCAGATTTATCCCAAGCATGAAACAGGTCGATATGAAAACAGCTGTTTGAGTGAAAGGGAATATTTGATGGAGCCAAACTCCACAACTCAGACCTTTTTTCCTGAAAAGACCTATAAGTTACATAAAAGTAGTGATGGGTTGTTTTTGACATGGCACTAGGAAAAGGAGTTGCTTGCTGTAATGGGCAGGAGTTTCTAAATGAAAGCAGGTCTGAGCTGAACTAGCTGTCACCCCTAGAAATCAGCTAAGAGCTGCAGAACAAAGGAGATTTTCTATAACATCATATGGTGGGACACATTACCGGATTTTTTTGAGAGGAAAAGACACAGGGAGACTCAGTTGAGCATTTTACTGCATATGAGCCTTAAAAAAAAGTGGATTTTCAGTACTAAAAGCACAGCTGAGTGCATTGGGCTTGCAAGTCTCAGAAAAGCCCTTTTTATTAAGAAAAATAATCCCTTTTTATTGTATTGCAGAATTCCATCATCCCACAGTTTCCTATCTTGTCCTCTTTATAAGCATTCCTGTGGAATTACAACACTGAAAATAATGAAGTGCTTTATTGAGGTTAGGATGATAATTTCACCGGGCCAGATAGCAGTGGGAGGGTACTGAATCTCAGGGTGAGACAGACAGATCCACATCCAGAGCAGGAGGGGACACTGGCTTCTGGGACAGCCTTCAGTGTAGCTCTCTGCAGCCAGGTAGCGTGCTGGAAAGACTGGGAACGCGAGAAAAAGACAGGATTGCTGTCCCATGACATGCAGTTGGCAGCACATTCAATAACCTAACACAAGGCAAGAGGGTGCAGCTCCTCCAGGTGCTGTTGGCTGTACTGATGGTTCACAGAGATTTCAGAAGAAACAGGAGAATGGTTCATCCTCCCTGCCCCTCACATCCCCAGATGGAGCCTTGCAGGTGACCTGGTTGCAGGTAATCCATGACATTTGTACAGGGACAGATGGCAACTGGCCGCCAGAAGGATTCAGCTGGCTTGAGACCCCTCCCCACTCTTGGTGTGACAGAGTGGCAAGGATTTAATGTCCCTTCAGAGATGCTTTGAGCACTCCCACTGCCCATTAATAGCACAGATGGAAAGCACCTTCTGCCTGCCTATACTGCATTAGGACCGAACCCAGAAGTCCAGACATGAATCAAAACAATCCAATAGGTTTGCTGAATAATTCCAAGGTGCTCCTTTCCTGCTCTATCCACAAGGCCTCCAGCAGGTAGACTTGAAAATGCTCCCTGGGTCACAAATGGGATGGCTTGTCTCTTAAAAGAAGCAATTCTAAGCTGAACACAGTGTTATGGTTATGCTTGGAGGTGGCTCAAGTTCTGTCACTTAAGCTCAGCAGTGCTGAGGGACCTGTCTGTGAAAGACAGAGCTGACATGACGGTTTCAAGGCCAACATAAAAGAACCCCACCAAAATCTTCAGTATTTGCAATTTCTATGCTATACCTTTTACTTTCATCCCTATATTTATCCGAGTGTACCACCTCACCATTCCTGCCAGTGTCCTAACCCACAACCCATCCCAAAANATCAAACCCAAAACAAAATAAAAATCTGAAGAATATTAGTTAGTTCAGAGAATAGGAAATATGACACCATCATTCTGAAGGTGCAAAAACCATACAAAAGAATAATGAACACAAACCTCCAGTTTTTCAGAACTAAAATACGCTCTCTGTTCTAGGCAATGAGACAGTGTTCTGTAAAATGCTTTGCAAAAGCTCATATTCAGAATATGTGCAACATTCCCACTATAATTTTAAATATGAGATTAATATCATCATCTTTCTTCAGTGGAAGGCTCCCATTTGAAAATCACACATTTAAAGAAAAAATGCAAATGGTAAATGATTGTTAAAGTGATTATTAACACATGACTGATTATACAAGTTGACAGTTGAATAGGAAAAAATATAATTATAATTAAAATTATTTAAAATCTTATTTTAGTGTTTATTAGTTTCTTTTTACATTTCTCTCAGGAAAAATCATAAATAGACACTTAATCTACTTGGGTTATCAGTAAAAAAACTCCTTTTGCACTGTACAGACATGAGCATAGAACCACAAAAGCTGTCCTATAAAATAAATTCTAAGTCTAGCAAATAGAAAATTATCAATTACATTAGATTATTTCATTAATTAAACTTAAATCAAAGCTGCATCAGAGATGCAGAATCAGGGCTTGGTACACAGCAGACAGAGTTTACTCAACCCTGTCAACTGAGCTGGTAGCAATTGCTAAAGGTAATCTCTGCACTTATAACCAGACAAATACATCTCATTCAGATGCCTGTAATTTCATATGTAGGGCCAGGAATAACCTTTATTTAAATTCCAGTACTATAAGGAACATTTTCCTGAGTGATTTTAGTCTATTGAGTGGACTAAAAATTGTGTTGAAACAAAATCTGCTTCTGCTTCATTGATAAGAACCATTTTGGTATTTTTCTCCTAACTTTCTCTGTAAAAAATTTTAATGAAGCACACAACGTAGCTGGTAATTTCCTACCAGTGCACATCCATCACAAAGCTTTGCTCTGAGGCTGTGCTTTCCTGTTCTCTGCTCTGCTGCTCATTGTATTGCTGGAGTTCAGCAAATGTCTGCTTGAGCAGATCAAAGCATAATCTTGGCTTTCGTTGCTTCTCTGTGGTTTCTGGTGCTTATGTTAATCCTACTTAAACTAAGTAGTCAGAGATTTGGGAGATTCGAAATACAAAATAGATTCTAACCTTGAGATGGATTAGGGTTGTCAGATGACACAGAACTGTCATGTAGGACTAACATTATGAAAATAAGAGCTGAAAATACTGTTTTAGTGTAGCTGACAATCCTAAAAGAGACATGGATGTGTTTGATTAAAGCAGCTCCTTAGTGAATATGTAGCCTGAGTGCCTTGCAAGGTTATTGATTATGTATCTTAAATCAAAGATACAGCTTCTTCCCCAGGAGATTTGTTTTTTCATCCAGTAAACACAATAGTCTTCAGAACATGGATACAATCTTTCACAAAAGCACTTTATTTTGTATGATAAGGAGTAGATTAACTTGCATTATAATTACATATCTATGACTTTTTTTTCAGAATGCCCGCTTGTTTTGCGGGTTATTTTTAAACAATAATGAAAATCTTATCTACCAGGATCCAGTGGGGCAATCTAAGACTCTCCAAGGGGACAGGACACTTGATTTGCTCTTGTTGACTTATTCAGAGGGCAGGGACATGTTGATAGTATAGGCTATGGGTCTTGGCTGAATGAGTGGTCAGAGGCTGGTTTGTGGCCAGGTGCTATCATGCAGCTGGCTAGCAGAGACCACACTCAGGAAAAAACATTTCAAAAATATTTCTGGGCTGATTTTTCTTTTAATTCTGAAGATGTTTTCCAGGTTATTCAGGTTTTATTCACCATTTTTTTTTTTTATTGTAACATCCCATTTTTACTTGGAAATGTTTGCTATGGCCAACCTTCATTCTGCTCTGAAGAACAGGACTTTGTATGGTTTTATCATCAACCAGTAGAAATCAGTATCCACCATTCACTTAAGCCTTTTCTGGAAGCTTGGGCAGTTGTCACATGAGCCCAGCAACCCTCACAAGCATGGGCAGGAGAGCAGTCAGCTCTCACAGCCCTGCAGCAGGCATGAGCTACGACTGAACCATCCCTCCTGCAATCACAGGGAATTCATGTCTAGCCTTGGATTCATGGGTTCAGAGAGAGAGAAACTGGGGGAAGAGGAGGCAAGAAAGGTTTGGCCCTAAATTAGGTGTCTCAGTACATACTTGTTACCAGGCTGGCATTTATTTTGTTTTCCTTTTGCTTTTAAACATGAAACCACAAGGCAATGCTGCAGCACCCCTCTTATGCCTCCTCTTTTTATTTGCTGGACTGTGAATTCAGTTCTTGAAAGAGAGAACCATCCTCTCTTAACAGTACAGATAGATCCAGGTCCATGTGCCTCTGGCCATGCTTGCAGTTTTCTATGTCAGAAGCACATTTTTGTCCAAGTTACTTGTTTCCTGAGAAGCCAAATTCAAGCATAGCTGTTTCTTGATATTAAAAGAAAAAAAAATCCACTAGCCATCCACTACTGACCTTTTGTACTGGGACCATTATTATAGTGGAAGGCAAAAATCCATTCTCTGCTTTTTTGATCTGGCTTTCCCTTCAAGAAACAGATCTAATAAAATGCAACAAAACAATACCTGCAGAGAGGCTGCCATCCTCTTTATTCTCTGCAGTTTTAAAGACTGAAAGCTAAGTAGTCTTTTTCAGCCTTGCTGCTGCTGTATAGCTAGTTTGGGAAGCAGAGGGATAATGAGGTATCAAAGTAAAGGAAGGAGCTACTTACATGAAACAAAAGTGCAAACTGCCTAGAAGAGAGAATATTTATGACAGAGTTGTCTTCTTTTTTTTTAATGAAAGTGTTTATTATCATAATCTCTATTCTTGGCAAAAGAACAACCTGCAGAGAGACAGGGACCCTGAACACACCTCAGCTCTGTACTTGCAGCAGCCCATCATCTTTCACAAATGTGGGCACAAGCTCCTCCAGCTCTTGCTTTGGGACAGCAGCTGCTCTCTGCCCATTTGCCATCTCTCAGAGTGAAGAGGGATGGGGCAGAGCTGAGGACCTCTCTGCCACATCACGTCTACAGTGTGGAAGCACAAGGGCTAAAGAAATTACTTTCAAAATGCATTTCAAGAATGAACCAGGTAAGCATTTTCTTCTAAGCTTTTTTAATCTTCTCCCAAGCATTCTTCATTGAAGCTCTCTTTTGGGTGAATAAACAGTAAGTTGGAAATATTTCACCTGATGATATTTATGCAGCCTTAGGTCCTGGTACAAAATCTGATGGATGAATCATTACCAAACCATAATGGCTAAGAGGTAATGCCAAAAAACAACTGTCTTTATTGATCTTACTGTTCTTCTTCTCCAGACTTCAGGAACAAAAAGCAGTTAAATCAAGTTTGCTAACACATTAATATCCTTTAAGCAGCTGTTATAACCTCATGTAGACAAATAAAATCAAATTGGAAAAGATGTAATGTGGTCATGATCAATTAGGCAACAGATTTACACTCTGAAGGTTCAGGGCCAGACGCTTCCTAATTTAACATAATTCTCATAATTTCACAGAGAAAGGAACACCATAGCAAGAAGTGTCAATATGGTAAAACAAATTTATTTTATAATGACAAAGTCCCTTTTATGTCGGTTAAGCTGACAGTCATGTCAGTCAGAGATGCAGGACCAAAGACAACATTCCTCTGAATATCTGGGCAAGCTGTCAATACTTCCAGCTTTTATGTCTCTGCTTTCGAGTGTAAATAACAGCTTTCAAATGTGACTGCACTGCTTAAATACTAATTTCTGTTCATACACTTGGAAACTGAACCAACAATTAAGGATGCTTTCCAAAGATCACCTAAGTCAGTGGATATTCCTAATGGTCATCTGGAAATAAAAACAATCCCATGTAATGAGTAAGACCTCGTTAAGAATGAACACAATTTGAACTATACATGGGAATCACACTCCCTTTCACTTCCTTAGGAAATATCAGCAAGAAATTCTTGGGAAAAAAGATGATTATGCACTTTCAGATAAATTATTTAAGACAGATCTTTCAACTAGCTTTGCTTATAAGGATTAATTACTAACTTTGAGGATGAAAAGTTTAGTAACAGGTATTATTAATTGCTACAGTTAAAAATTTATTGCCTATTCATGTAATACAGCATAACTATTTTTAGTTCTTAGACTAAGAAAAACATATTATTTATACTATGATAAATACAAGCAGGCTGTAATTGAGGTTATATTGTAAAATATGCTTAATATAGGGCATGCCTCCTTCCTTTAATTTGAGGCTTGCCCTGATTTTAGCAGTGTAGGTTTAAGTCATGGATCAAAATGGCCTTGCATTGTGAAATTTCAAATGATGTTAGGTTTCAGACTTTCTGAATTATCTGTGAAGCTTTTGTTTGATGTCTTTTTATACATTTTTGAAAGGCAGTCTTTGAAATGTGTACATGGCTGAAATCTTTGTATCTGTCATCTTGTTTTTGTCATTTGTTATCTTTTAGATCAGGTTTTCTTCTTCCTTTTTTTTTTTTTTTTTTTTAATGAAAGAATCTTCCAATCTTAGCAGAACAAAATGAAAGAGGAATAAAATTTACTCAAGAGTCCACCTTAGGCCGCAGCTACCTCTAACTTTTTCATTCATCCCACCTTTGTTTCCTTATTTATGCATATGAAGACTTGCAATGTTTTGGTTTTTAGACACTCAACCATTACTGGGGCAATCCTGTGGTATCTTATGGATCGCCAGTAATTTGTATTTTGTGTCTGATAACCTTCCCTTGAGAATGTTGATTAAAAAGAGGAACATAAAGCTCTTATGCAGTGGACAGATGATACTGAAATCAAGATAAAAGAAAATTATCAGTGACAATACTTTGCTTATGAGATAGATGCTTCCATCAGTAAGAAAACACCATTTTCTTACAGACTGCCAAAGAATAAGTTCTACCACTGCCATTCTGACTCCCACTTGTAATATTAATCTTTCATTCTCTTCTTCAAGGAGCGTCCTTTCTCATCACAATTGACTGCCATGCCAGATGCACAGAAATACTCTGGGAAGAACTTTACGATTAAGAGGTGTGGGCAGGTTTAAAATTCTAAAGGGAAGCCTTGTGTTTTGTAATGTTTGGATTATTGATCTGTGGGAATAACAAAATACAAAACCTTTATACAAAACAGTTAAACTAAGAACTATTCAGATCAGTTATTCCACATTATTGGAACTGTTTGGGGAAAAAAATCCCCTTCCATAAAGAGCATAAAACCCAGAGATTTTTTCATTCTGAAATGCATGGAAACCCTCTCAGAAATGTTAAAATAACTTGTAAATAAAAATAGCACCTTTGTTTTCTTGGAAAAGAATCAAAATAGCCAGGGTTTCTTTCTATTTTATTTTGTTGAAAGTCATGTTTCAATTCAACTTTTTCAATATATTTTTATTTTAATCTGAATGTTGAATAATGTTAGCAAATCAGTAATATATAGATGGCTCTCAAGATATAAAATAGCTATAAAGAGAGAATAGACATTCTTTTGAACAATTAATATTTTGTGTATAATAGATATATTATGTTATTATCTATAAATTTATAGAGATAAATTGGTCATAAGAGTACCAATTTTTTACATAGATGCAGTATTATTGCCTTATTTTTGGATATCATCCAACAAAATAATAATTTTTTTCAAATGTTGTCTTCTTGGTTTTTCAGCCCAGTGTTTTAATGGATACAAATGTGGCATGAATAGCTCACAAATGATTAATGGATTATATTGCAAGATATAAATAACAAAAGCAATTAAAAGAGCCATGATAGATTGTCTTTTTCATAAATAAAACCACTTTTGCTTTATGCACTATGCTTTAGCAACTAAAAAAGTTAGTGTACATTGGGAAAAAATTGATATAAACTCCCATATATTAGAAAAAAAAAGCAAATGAAATAACAAAATTGACAATAAAAAGCTATCTGAATGCATTTTAAAACATACAGAGGATTCTGTAAGGAAGGGTTAATAAATCAAATTTGATTATATGAACCTTACTGACATTAGAATTATGTCAATAAACAAACTGGAAGGATGCTTGAAAAAAAATTTGAATTTGAAGCTGTGAACTCTCCAGATCCTCTTTGTATATCCTGAAGGGTGCAGTGAAGGGCACTGCTGAAGGGATCAAATCTCTCTCTCAGTTCCAAGCAACCTTGGCCATGTTACCTCAAGTTCAGGCCTGCCTGACAGAGTCATAACCAATTTCTTTAGCGTAAAAGCAAGTCAGAAGGAGGCTCATAAAACTCTGACATGCAGTGGAAGCTCTCAAAGTTGAAGTTAAATATTTAAACAAATAAGCTGTTTGCTTTTCTATACCCTTGAATTTGCTCAATAGTGTAACAGTCACTATTCCATAGGACAGGTGTGTGGGTAATGAGACATTAATTAGTTACACTCAGTTCCTGAAGTGCTTTCTTTTACTTCGCAAGAAAGTTCAACAGTGAGAGTTGTTTTTATGCCTAAAGTCGTGCATAGGTAGTGAGAGTCACCCACAGACTGCTAGAAGTGCTGCACTGCCAGAGTATGAGCAGTGTGCTCCCACAGGCAGGCAAGCAGAACAAGTTTTGGGCTCTGAACCTGAAGAAATGCCCAGTCATCTCTTTTTTAATTTGTTCAGTGCAAAGTACCTGAAAAATGCTGTAAGGGTCAGGGTAAGCAGCGGCAGCACGTGGCCTCTGGGAAGGGATTTACATGGCAAATGCTCATTATTACATGCCAGTGAATTTAAAGGCAAGAAGCCTTTTTCCCTTCTGAGTCGGTGTAGTTATGCCCAGGAAGCTAAGGTACCTTGCCTTGCCAAACTGCCTCTCCAGTAAGAGGTCTTGTTACCTTGGCCAGAGGTTAAAAACAATGCCCATCAGACTAAGCCACCACCTCTTGGCAGGACCCGAAGGAAGAGGTGGCCAGTCTGGTCATCCAGGTGAGGTCAGGTGTGTGATTCCCAGCCTGCCCTGTCACCTGGCATCCTTCCAGAGCAAACCAAGATGTGTGGGGGCTACAGCTGGGCGGACTCCACTGTGCCCCCAGTGTGGCCAAGGCGGGCACTTTCAGGGGGCAAGTCATACTTGCCAGTACCTGGCTTGAAAGGACACACCACTTCTTACCTGCTGGGTCACAGCCAAACCTGGGACACCCCCCTCACAAAAGGAATGATTTGCAGATCCTGGTTTCTCCAGTGCTTTACACAGCAGGACCCTAGAGGTCTATGACAGCTGATAAAGAAATGTTGTGTTCCTTTGAATCCTTCAGAGTTTGGATGTGTGTTGTTGCTCTGCTTTCAAAAATGCAGCAGCTTGCTACTTCTGTGGTGTATTGTACAGCTAAAAACTCTTCATAGCTTTTGATGAATGATCTTTATAGCTGGTTCTTCATCTTTTGATGAATGCTTTCATGAGATAGATAAATATTGTACTATTTTATTTTCTTGACACAATCTTTGTTACATGAATGAGGCAGTAACTTTTAATGTCTTGTGCCTCCTGTGAATTATAGAAATCTGCTTTTAACTTTCTGACCTTTTTCAGTGGGCTGTGTTTCCAATAGAAGGCCACTCTACTCTATTTTATCAGCTTCACTTAATTTGTGGGGAAGGGACAGGCATATTCAAGTGCAACAGTAGAAAGTACTTACTCTTTTGTGCTTACAGGATGGTATTTAATGAGTGATAAACAGCATCAACATCCCAATGCTTTAGCAGATAAGAAAATGGAAGATCATACTAGCAGAAATGTATTCCCACAGCAACAACAGGATGCAGCACATTCCTACTGCAGGTTTGTTATGAAGCTGAGACAGAAGATCCTGCACTTCTTCCTAGATGAAAACACAAATATATCCAAATATCTTCTCATATAAATATAACCAGTGGTTGTATTTTACTTTAGTGCCTTTAAATAGCAACAGCAACAACATAAATAAAAAACAACACAATTTTAAGACCTAGTACCTAGAGCCCCTTACCTTAATCAAAGAGTGACATTACTTATTTAATGGACTAACTTCAAAAAGTATTACAGTTTTTCTCAGGGATCAACCCCTCAATAAAAATATTAATTAAGGGCTTAATTTGGCATAGTTTGCTCAGCTCTAAACCTAAATCACAAGCTGAGATAAAATATACCATGTGGTGATCCTTAGATGTGAGTGTCATAGTTTGCATGCTAACATGGAGCTGATTCCCAGAGGTCTCTTCCAACCTCAATCATTCTATGATTCCGAGATTGTCTGAAAGCTCTTCTCTAACACTAAAAAGAATTTCCTGTCTATTGATTGTCATTAGAAGAGGGAGCAATGTTAACAATTAAAGTGCTACTAAATTAATTAATTAATTAATTAATTAAAGTGCTTTTACCCTTCTACTTGAAATAATCCAGTTTGTCATTTAACAGAAGTTAAATTCACACTGACTATAAGATAGGAGTTTTAGAGATTCAGGGGTGGTTCATATTCCTAAACATTTGAATAAATAGTAGGTAGACTACAAAACCCCACAACCTGTCCTTTCTTATCCTCTTCAGTATGTGTTTGATTAGACTTTGCACAGGGAAGTCCACCAAACCCCTAAAACAACCCATGGGACAGAAAAGTGAGCTCATCATTTATAATTCTAATTGTAGAGCTTAGCACTTGCAATCAACCACTCACCCGAAAACAAACTCTGTGCTGCCTATTTATTTTTAGCAACTGCACAATTAACACTCTATTAAACATTACACCTGCAGCTCCTTTTTCTTTCAATCTGTTGCTAGGTCTTTCAGTCTCCATGCACCTTAAAGTGCTCCAGAATTTCTTTTTCTCTTTTTTCTTCCTTAACAGTTTCGAGTTTCAATAACAGTTATTGACAACAGTCTAAGGCTTAAGACTACTACTTATTTTTAAATTAGTTATTTTTAAACTAGGCATGAAAGGATTTTTTGAGCATGTACAATTACACAGTCATTGTGCTAGAAAAGAGCAAGGATACAGTGGTATTTTGCCTGGTGTATTTTCCAGATACTTATGGATAGGTAGGCTAGATCTGTATTTGTGTATTATTTTCTGGATTATTCTTCAATAAAATGCATGCAATATTTTTTGCTTCTGATTCTCGTTTTTCCACAGGAAATCTGAAGCATAAGCACTCCTACCCTATTCTGCTACATCCATGTGGATAATCCTACAGAGGTGGTGTGTAGGTGTTTGGACAGTATTACCCAACTGCAGCTCCAGCACTTTATTTAGATAACCCACTACACACCCCATTTTCCCAGTCCTCTTTCATCTCTCTTTCTGATGCGGATGTGGATGTGTTTGGTTGGCAGGATGCACAGGTAGCACACTCACATCTGCTGAAGCCCAAGTGACACACCTTGAATAAAGCCCATTGAGAGGGAAAAACATATTGAGTGTTTATTTAAAGGTTGTTGAACTGAGCTGTGCATCCACAACATTAGCTGCTAATATTATTTCCCTAGTCTACAGCTTTAGGAAAGACCTTTACAGGAAAATTTAGTGCACACTGCTTTAATTCCTTGTAAACCAAAAGCAAACAGTTTAATCCTTGCTGGCATTACTTGCACTTTATTTGTCAGAGGGAAAGAGAGAGCCGTAATTAACTGTCATGTTTTGCATGGACAACTGGTTCACAGAGAAATAAAATAAATAAAGGAGAATGTGAAACTTCTGTTAGGGACCTGCTGCTGCCCCCATAACACATCCCAGACTGAAGCTTTTATTTTCAATTTGAATGATGTCTTCTATCCACAAAGGTGTCCAAGTAGGGTCTCAAAAGGGAAAAGTCTTTATTCCTGTTGCCAATCCTCTCTTCCCCCTGGCTTAAATAACTTCAATGTGAACCTTAAAAAATGGCATTTGAATCTTACACATTAGTGTAATGAAGCAAGGGAAACAAATCACACCTCTTCCAAAAGTCTGCCACAGCTTTTTTCCCTCAAACATCAAAATCTCCTATTTTCAATGCACCAGATGGCAATGTCTTCAGACAACTCCCAGCCTTATAATGACAGAGAATTGTGGTGTTACATGCACCCCTGATTTAAATCCGAAACAGTCTGGGTTTTATTCAGATCATCAGAGAAGGATGTTCCAGTAGACAAACAGCCAGACGACTGCCTCACATCTTTAAATCTGGAGAGTATAACAACATATGCCACAGCCGGTTTGGACTGCTGCTGGGAGAGGTGGCCAAGTTCCCAGTTCTCTGCAAAGAGTTCTTGCACCAGGCAGTTATACATAAGACAATAAACTTTTACTGTATTTATGTAAAAATGAGGAACAATTCATCATCTTTTAGGATAAGAGTTTAATTCAGGTCCAAATATCAATGGTACAAATTACTATTAAGAAGCTGTCACAAATTTGAGTGTGTGTCAGACATAAGAAAACAAAAGGTGTAGAGAAAAGAGGAAAAGAAACTTTCATATTTCTGAACCTGATTCAGTACATTATGAACATCACAGCAGGTTCCCTCTTGAGCAAGGCATGACTCACCTCCCTTGCCCACACCTACTGCCTCTCCCCTGCTTGACATTAAATAAGCATCTGCAAAAGTGCTAGTTACTAACAGAAATTCAATTCATCACATAGAAGAGTGAAAAGAAATATCAATCTTTTTAAGCTTTTGTGTTTCTTCTTCCAGCCCCCACCACCTCTTTTTCTGGCTCTTAATTTGAATAGATTTGCATTTGAGGACCTTTCAAGGAAGATAAATTGAATTAGGTGCCCACATCTGATTGACATTCACCATACTGGTTTTTAAATTGCCACAAAAGACATTGAAGAAATCAGCACATCTGATTATTTTTTGACACCTTTGTTTCTTTTCTTACATCATTTTCCTCCTGTTCCAATCAAAGACTTTCTCCTCTTGACTTCTGGATTGTCTTTCACCATCTCCTGTTACAGCCTCTTCTGTTCTGGGCTCCCAGTTAATGATTTTTAAATTTCTGGTTTGTTTTGGTTCTATCAGTCTCCATCTTATAACTGTTTACTACTGTGTTGTGTAACTTATTCTCTTGTTACTGCTGCTGTTAAATATGGATTCCTTATTTTTAAGTGGAAATTTTTATCTCCCAGGTTTGGGAGCTTTTCACATGTTTTTAAAACAGAAGAGACAAATCTGCTGCCTTTTATGCAGAAAAAGTGGGAATTAAAGGCATCTGCAGACACAAGTGGAGACCTGAGTCTGATCTCCAAGGCCACTAACAGAGTACTGCAAACAGGGAACACTTGATGGAGACTGGGGAGGAAACGCCAAGAAGAACAGGTCATTCCAGAAAAACTCAGGGAAAACTACTTGTGGGAAAGAAATTGTAGAAGTGCTTGTATAATTAGGGGCCCAGAGATGCGTTGTTTGAAGTCCTACCACTAAAAGCAACTTTAGAGTCCCTGACAAAGAAGACTAATAGGCTGAAGAAATGTTAATGTCAGAGCAAATGTCAGCTGCAGAGCTGGCTAGGTCTGCAGAACATTTCAGAGAGGACATATATGGACATATTTACTCCACTAAAGATATCCAAGAAAGGGGAAACCCTGTTTTACTTGTGTGTGTGTGTGTATAAGGTATCTGTGACACCCAAACTAAAGATGGAAATGGCCTGTGTGGAATGAGCACTTTCCTGTTCCCTTATCAAGGCATCAGTCATTGGGTGTAGTGAGGCTGAGGGGAACAGCACCACAGGTTATCCTTCCTGCCTTCCTCACAGGAAAGGCATGTTATTACTTTCATTATAACATATTTTATACATTCATTAAATATAGGAGAACCACAAGAATTTCTTCTCCTTCACATGTTCTCTACACAGCTGCCCCCAACACTAGCCCTTCTTTTGCCATCAGAGATTTTGAAAAAGTCTTCTCTTCCATTTAGAAGACACAGCTGTTTCTTGAGGAGGAACACACACATGAACTATATTAGGCAAAAAAATATGACTTCAAGAGTCATTAGAATCTTCAAAAGACATCTCAGTTACTTATTTGGTGAAGAAAGGAAGGGGAATAGTGTGAAAACAAGTGAATTAAAATGAGGAAATCAAAGAGAAACCAGCCTAGTGGAATCCCTGTGGTCTTTCTTTACTTGTTTGTTATTATGTCTTAACAAATGAATTTGAACCGCTTTCGTCTATTGTAATTCGTCAACAATATTCCATTAGGATGTGAGAAACCATCCATTTAGGCATGAAGAATATGTTTCATTTCATTTTATTTCATTTCATTATTTAGTACATTTGGAAGAGATTTATCACGATTAATCTCAAGAGGAAGAAAATGAATTAGATACCTTTGGTGTAAATCAACCTCGTAGATGATAAACTCAACAGTTTTGTCTGGCTAATTACAAAGGCAAGTTACCACAATATGAATCCCCCTCTCTAAAACCTGTTTAAAATCCTATTCCTCCTCAGGACTTTATATTGAGACATATACCCAATTGTAAGTTATGCATGAGCTTTGGCACTGCTTAGAAAGATGACAGATTTGGGTACATTGAAACGCCTTTCTGATGTCTAATTTTTTAATATTATAGTGACCATCATTCTACCCTTCAACCACATAGAGTCTGTTAAAGTGTGAAGGTACTTTATACCTCTTTTGGGTTTTTTTAATCTGTTTTTCTGCAGTTTCTAAGGAGATAATTTGGCTGGCACTGCTTGCAGGAGAATCCCCAGCTCACGCAGACACAGCCTTTACCCGCCCAGGGCCCCCACCACAAGACATCATTTGCAGCTCAGTGAGGTTCCAGGACTGCATCCATCCTGAAAGTGGTGCTGGCACTTGGAGCCCAGCGTGGCTGCCAGGTGAGTGAAAGCAGAGTAAACACTCACCACAGTTCACAGCTCACTGACTTGATGCCTGAGCTCAGTGAACTTGAATTGGTATTTCTTGCTAATGGCAGATCTTGGTGTACAGCTTGGTTTATTTATAGGAATCAGTCTGCATAGTTCTCATTTTAAGTGAGGCCTAAGACGGTGTGAACTCCAAACTTCAGTTGTAACAGATCCTCAGCAGGATGAACTTAATGAAATTATGTGACATCTACTCTGAACGGGATTTAATCTGAATCCTCCTTAAGATACAGCACTTGCACCTTTCTTGCCTGGTGCTTGGGAGGCCAGAGCTGTTCCTCAGTCTCAAGGCAATTTTCATTAATTCCATATTATCTTGTAATGGGATGAAATACTGTGAAAAACATTAGTGAAAGTTTTTTTTCTCAGCTTCAATTTTGCCCCAAAAGGATTTTTACTGCAACAAATAATGTGACATACAGCTGGCTTCATCAAAGGAAATTAGTTTTTGATATTAAGGTTACAAGAAAAATTCTTCTTTCCCTGTCTGCAACACATTTTCCAGGGAATTTCATTTATCTACCCCTTGCCAAACAGAAAACTTTCTATGTTATGAAAAGATTTTGCCTTACTCTTCCTCTTCTTATCCACCCCACTAATTGGTACTAAAGCTGCAGGGTAGGCCAGAATGGCTGCTTAACAGATTGACCAGTGGCCAACTTTTATCTAGAATGAAAAAAATTAACAACTTGATTGTAGTAATTGTGCTTACAATTCCTTTGAACCAGTACACCATTCCAAAATGCAGGATCCCAATTTTAATTAAAAATTACTTAAACATTGTCTAAATTGGCCAGATAAACTGAATCCCTAATGTGAAGTGTTCTTTGTGGTTAATGAACCATTCCCCTGACAGTAAAAGCTTGGTACAAAATCACTGGTGTTCATAATGTGGTCCAATAATAACACTGTTCATTATAATGATGATTACTTTTTGTAACAGTACAGCTTAAGGGAAAGGATGATTCATTAATAAATTTCAATTATTTTTTCCTAATTCTGATAATTACTGCCTTTCTATTTTGTACCAGCATGATGTCTAGATTCAAAGGTTAAGCAATGAGTCCTAAATACCTGGTAGACCTACTTGCACGCCTCAGGATGTTTTATTTGTGGAAATTTCAGAATGACACAGAGTTGTTCTATCAGTCTCTGAGATTTTCTGCATGTAATATGGACTGAGTTTATGATATATTACATCAAAGCTGATGCTAGATCTTTGTAGTGTTCAGTCCTGGGAGAATTATTAATGCAAAAGGCTTGAAAATAACATGGATAAGTGAGAGCGAAGGAACATCTTTTCTGTGGAGATATTCAGCTTTTCCTAGAAGTGTTTAGGTTGGAAAAGACTTTTAGGATCACTGAGTTCAATAATGAACCCAGCACTTCCAAGTGTGCCACTAAACCATGTTCCTAAGTGTCACATTTACAAGCCTTTTAAGTACCCCCAGCAAGAGTGACTCTACCCCTACCCCTGGGCAGCCTGTTCCAGTGCTTGACAACCCTTTCAGTGAATAATTTTTCCTGATATTCAATCTAAACCTCCATTGGTTCAACTTTAGCCATTTCCTAATATCCTATCACTTATTCCTTAAAGGAAGGAATCACCCCCCTCTCCCCTCCAGCTACAATTTGTTTCAGATAGATGTAGAGGGTCATAAGGTCATCCCTGAGCCTCGTTTTTCCAGCTTAACCTCAAACACTGGGCTGACTCTAAGTGTGATTTTAGCCATGGACAAATATGTGTGTAAGCATTAAAATATGTGATTAAACAAATCTTTAATTTGCTTGTGCAATACATTGATTAGTGCATGAGGACAACCTTCCTCATGCTGAATATAGATAGTAGGAGCCAGGATTGCTGAATAGTTCATCACACAGAAACCTCCTTCACTGTGCTTTTGATCAACTTAACTCAAACGGCTTGATTATAAAACTGCCCTAATTTCAGGAATATTTTGATATGTAAGGTACTTCAAATAGATGCATACATGAAGGACCATGTCTTGCTGAGTCTTTACAGTGCAGTAACAGGAAAGCAGTGTGTAGTTATGGACTTTATTTCCAGAAGGATAAATTGGATCTCATCTACTACAGAATAGATGGAGCGCAGGTGAAACTGTTTCAGACTGAGACCTTCTTGCCAAAGGATCTGTCCTCAAACAGCAGCCAACAGTGAATGCCTAGAATCACATCCTGACAAATTGCTGGCCCTTTTTGAAACTACAATCTACAGTTTTTAGATTTTCCAAAATAACATGTATATCTGCTCCCAAATTCCTTTATCTAACAACTCAGTTAAACAAGGTTTCTTCCCACTGTTAATGAAGCATGAAGTGCCCTGGTTAGGTTAGTCTGAACTGTCCAGATAAAGCATTCACTTGCAAAGCAGTCACACGCAAAAAATACACAACTGTCTGTATTTACTTCAGTGACTTCCCAATCTCATGGACGATATGTTTTAGAGATTCTTAGGGATATAAAAAAATGCCATCTATGGCAAGAAACCTATTGATGGTGGCATGAAAATGTAACATAAAGCTGAAAAAAAGTAAAGTGTGTCTGTGTGAGTTCAGCTGTGAAATCACAAAGCAGCTAGGTCAGGTAAGAGTACTTGCTCTCTTTCTCATATATGCCACTGGCTATCTCCAGATGCTTTATATAAACCAAGATACTGGCAAGAGATATCTCAAAAAGTAATTAGCTTGTATTTCAGAAATAATAGAGAGCAGCAGACTGCCCTGGACTGGAGTGCTGAGCCCCTTCAGCTTCCTTGGCTTCAGCTGGGAGAGGAGGAAGCAGAGTGCTGGCAGGCAGCCAGGGCAAGGTCTTGGTCTGAAGCAGCTGGTGTAAATGTGAGGCAAGATAGGCTATGACTTCCAAATTCAAGACACTCACCAATATATATGGTTTGGTATATGTATTAGCTATAGGCCTGAGGCTTAACACTGAAATCTTAGGACAAATTCTTGCAGATTAATACAATAATGAAATATAACAGACACTTGAAACCTTCCATGGACATAAAACGGTGAAAGAAATCTTGATCTGACATCATTAACATAGTGATTCAAAGGAGATTTGGAGCAATTTGATGGAAAAATTGAAATTGGCTTAACACATTCATTTTCAGAGATTGTCTCTAAACCTGCAAAATCCTACTCAACACCACTGAAGTATCCCAGACTATTTCCTCAGAGATCTCTAAACTGCACCAGAGCCTAGCTGTTCTAAAATTCCAGGTGGGATGTTTTTTGATTCTTTTATTTTTTTCTCAAATATCACAAAACCTTCTATCTCCTCACCAACTTTAAGAACATCTGTCCCAGCAGTAGCCTGCAGAATAAGTAAAATCCTTCTCCCCATAGACACAGCAATGCAAGATATTTCCAATATTTTGCCAGATCTCTATCATTGTGACCAAAACAAAAAATTGAGAGGAAATCGGCCTTATAAATGCTAAATATCACTGAGATGTGACAGTGCTGTAACAAAAGCACACTTTTTGGTCTTCTTTGGAGGGCTGACAAAGTCCAGCTGGATCCACCTGATCTGTCTGACCAAGTCAGGACTCAATTGCAACTCCTTAGAAACATATTAACATGTTTTCTATATACCAAGACATAGCAGCAATGTAATGCCAATGTATTAAACCTAATTTGAGTCTGATTTCAATCCACAACTCATCTTGCCTTGTTGGGACTTCAGAATTCAATTATTTTCCTTATTTTGTTAAAGAAAGTATAATGTCATTGCCATTATAAGCACACAGCACATGCATTGATCTTTTCCAGCTCCATCCAAGTTATTGGAAAACTTCCTATTAATTCTGTTTGGAATTCACTCAAACCCTGTGAAGAGAAATGAATTCTTCCCTACCTTAATTTTTTTTTAAATGCCAAAATATATTCAGGGTGGAGGCATATGCTCAATTTTTCTAGTGGCATATTCATTACCTGTAAACCCCAAAGCTGATTGGTGGACCTTAATATAGGCTCAACAATTCACAAGTAAGTCTATAAAATGGCCTATGCATTCATCTTTTCTTGATGGTAAATGTTTATGCCAGTGGCATTGTAAATACAATTTCAGTGGGTAACTGAGAAACATGTAGCACACGTTAGAATGAATAACTTATGACTTGTTATTTGAATATTACTGTTAGGGCACATTTTGGATAATTGTGTCTAACAATTTCCTACAATTCACTACGGTGGTTTTCTGTAATAGAGCCTCTTATCTGACACTTGCCTGGAAGGAAAGGTTTTGAGGGGAGAACACTTGAAAGAAAGGCTTCTAGAACCACATTCTTGCAAGTGTGCTGGTTTTGGCTGAGATAATTTTGCTCACAGTAGCTTGTATCGGGCTGTGTTTTGGATTTGGGCTGGAACCTGTGTTGATAATACAGAGGTGTTTCAGTTATTGCTGAGCAGTGCTTGCACAGAGTCAAGGCCTTTTCTGCTCCTCACACCACCCCACCAGCACAGAGGCTTGGGGGGCATTTAAAGTTGGGAGGAGACACAGGTAGGGCAGCTGTGGGAAGAAGAAGGAAGGGGGGATGTTCAGTGTGATGGTGTTTGTCTTCCCAAGTCACTGTTGTGTGATGGAGCCTGGCTGTCCTGGGGATGGCTGAACCCCTGCCTGCCCATGGGAAGAGGTGAAAGAATTCCTTTGTTTGCATGCATGGCTTTTGTTCTATCCTGTCTTTACTTCAGTCCAGGATTTTCTTACTTTTACTCTTCTGATTCTGTCTCCCATCCCACTTGGGGGGGGGGGCCTGAACAAGCAGCTGTGTGGGGCTGAGTATTTGACTGAGGTTAAACCACCACAAGGAATGTCATTTTGCCTTTTTTCCAAAGTATATGTGAAATGTGGATAAATTTCAACAGGAGCACTGGTGATAAAAGGAGCTCTAAAAAATAAAAGGTGATTTTCTTCTGCCAGTCAAATACCGCATTTTGCAAGGAACAGATTTTTATCCACACTGACATATAAATACAACAAAGGAATCTGATCAAACTTCAGAAATGAAAAGCAGAAGCATGTGTATCCCTAGGGTCAGACAGGGAAAACAACATGCAAAATGTCAAGTGGGAGTAAAACATGCAGGATATTCTGGTAATATCAGTCACAAGAATTGCAATAGAAGAAGCAGCAAATCTTTTTCGACAGTGCATTAAAAGTTAATATTTTAATCTGCCCACTGCTCTCTGCCAACATGATGGGATACAGCACTAAAATGTCTCCATTTCTTTCTCCCTTGGGACATAACAAACAACCTAAATTCTTTGCTTGGCACCTAAGAACCATGAAGGCTGTTGCTCAGTAGAAGGCTCTCCATAAACACTGAGATTCTGACATGAAGATAAGGCATCTTACATGTGACTCTACTGTCAGACTCATTTAGTGGACTGTGCAAACACAGACACAGAAAGATTGTGAATGCTTCAGAACAAGAGGGAAATTCTATGGGAACCAAGATGATCTTCCGCTATGTACTACAGACTTCAACCTGCAAAAATAATGACACTATTTTGACCCTGTATCTTGATAAAGGAATTTATCTAATGTAACCCAAATCTAATGATAACTAAATTCAGATGATGATGGTTTAGTCTCTTATTTGATATTTCACACTAAGAAACTGATGGGGGAAGGAGACTTACTAGGCATTTTTATTCATTGAAATGAAGGAAAACCTTTGGGCAGAGACAGGAAAAAGTATATTAATAATGCTGCAAGAATGAGCAAGATATGTGAAGGGACAGCTGAAACAGATATCACAGCTATAGACTGTCACAGACTGAAAAAAAATAAATTTGAATTATGCCAAGCAACATTTTCAAAATGAAGCCTTTTAAAAGACTGTAAAACTGGTTCAGTTTCTTTCCTTCACCCTC
Source organism: Ploceus nigricollis (assembly GCA_013399945.1). NCBI lineage: Eukaryota > Metazoa > Chordata > Aves > Passeriformes > Ploceidae > Ploceus > Ploceus nigricollis. The sequence goes on from VXBC01005816.1 coordinate 636,609, forward strand.
ATGCACTGCCTCCTTGCAGCCAAAACTGAAAAAAGAAGTGCTGGCAAAGTCATAGCAGGACATTTGTACTTGTGACTAGAACAGTTTCTTACAGAAAAATGAAGCTTCAGCTGTCTAAAGTTATTTTGAAATAATGAGGAAGTATGGCTAAATGTCTGCGTCAAAGTTCATTTATATACTTTTGTTCTTAAATAAAATTTAATTTTGACATTTTAAAAATTAAATATATTGATATTCTATTTTGAAACAATATTGTTTTAAAATTTGCTTGAATTCAAAATTACAAGAGAGAGAAGGAAGACAAGAAATAAAACATATAAATAATTTTAAGGTGGACAAAGTAAATATCATGATGGATTTTTAATTCTTCTGTTTTAATCAACTGGAATATCAGTTGTTCCAGAAGTTTAAATTTTAAACACGTTTAGACCTGTTTTATTAAACCATCTTCCCAGACGTGGCTTTGTCAAAGTGCTGTATGCTTTTCCCTATGCAACTGCATGTGAAGAGAGATTGCAATTTGAATGAGAAAATAAAAAAAGAGCCAGTCATGAATCTTTATGCTGCTCTGCTTACAGACAGTCAACAGCAAAAGGATTCCAGGTCTCTAGTCTCTTTTCACTGGGAAATAGATGTTTTTTTTGAGAATGTGCAAGTGCTCCTGGTTCTAAAATGCTATAACCCTTTGGGATTGAACCAGCAAGAAAAGAGCAAGGGAAAGAAAATTAAAAGTTAAGACCAGTTTGATTATTTCTTTGTGATCAGATGGAAATTGCCCTGTACTGAATGCATATACTTTAATTGTAATGTTCTCTTTGAAATTTAAAAACTCCAGACTTGTACTTTTACTTCTGCTGTGGAGATGACATCATTTTATGATACCTCTTCATTTCTGCTAAGGAGACAGAAAAATTCTGTGGGAACTGGCAGTGGTCTCTCTCTGGTGCAATGTGCTCATTTAATTGTGAGGAGCAATTCCTATTCAGTGATGTTCATCAGGAGAACACAGTTAAATAAGGATCTTTCTACTCATTTATTGGGTAGGCAAACCTCAAAAAAAAAAAAAAAAAGTGAATAGTCTAAGGTCACTGGCACAGTAATCATATTCCTTTCCAGTCCATTTGACTGGACCATGGTATAGGAATTTTTTGGCTGAACACTCAGCATATTTTTCTGTATGCCCCTTCCCCCTCAAGGGGGCTTGAGGCTATAAGAATTGAAATTGATATCATAATGAGTAATATATACTGCAGAGAAGAAATCCATCAGATAGTAGAAGAGGAAAAGCAGTTTTCCCATTATCTTTGTATTTGCATTATTTGTATGATATAGACATCATTTTTCTTTGTCACAGGTATTTATTATTGACTGTGATGAGCCTATTCCTTGGTTAATGAGTTTCCATTTTGTGCAGTAAATGTAAAACCTTTGTTGTATCATGAAGGGTCTATCCATGATCCAGATCCTGAAGACTCAGAAAGACTACTTCAGGAGCACCCTGAGAAAGATGACAGGTAGACAACATGCAAATTTGGACAGTGACATGGGAAACAGATTTTTCAGTGTGTACAGCAGCCTGGCTCCCAAGCACACCTGGTAGTGATGTTGTACACTGAGCTTCCCCTGACAGTCTTCAGGCAGTCAAGAAATCAGCTTGAAAAACAGAATGAAGGGTAGGGTAGAACAGCACATATGAAAGGGAGCAGCTTTCAGTAGAAGAATGGAAACAGTCCATGAGATTCACAGATTGCCATTGCCCATACTCGCTGAAGGACTGATGCCTTCTAGGATGAATAACAAGGTTTTGAATGTTTTTATGTTTACATCTCTGTTTTCAGTCTAAGCTGGTCCTGACTTGGAATTATTACAGAAACAGTACTACCATACGAAACTTGTAATTTCCACCAGTTTTCTAGTGACCAGATATCCTCATTAGGATATCTTGATGAAGAGTAAGAGGGCAGAAACCAGCAGCTGCCCTCAACATGTGCCTTTTCTATTGGGCTGTGTGGGAAGGCAATAACACTGAGGAGTGCCGAGTAGCTGCCTTGTCATCACTTGTGCTGGTGCAGCAACAGCAGCAGCTGTGATTGGGAACTAAAGTCTTTGGTTTAGGTCAGAGAAATGAGATTCAGTTCCCAGAAACCCACCTCTTGCAAAGCTTCCAGTGATCTATACAAATCCAGGAGCTGGTGCTATACAACAGTTTTATTAAGGAATAATATTCCAGCCATGCTTCAGGACTCAGATAACAGAAACTTGTTTGTCCGCCTGTATGAAGCAAGGATAAAAGCCGAATATCGCTTTTTTGAGGAAGAGGAAACAAAATGTCTAAAGTAACCAGAGGAGATGAGATGGGCATTTCTCTGTTTCTGAAAAAAATCAGTGATCTCTAGGTATTACTGGCCTCTGCAATTTGGAAATGAGTATTTCACACTATCCTCAGGATGCCCCTGATTGCACTAAATAACATAGTGCTTCCAAAACCTAAAGGATCAACTTCTCTGTGTATTGGTCTATTCACACGCTGAAGAAAAGCTTTCCAATATTGAGAGAAATGAGGGGATTTTCCCTTCCAGGGAAGAAAAGCAAGGACACAATCTGCAACTGTGAAATGTGATACAGAATAAGATTGAAAAGCAATAGAGGAGAGCCATCATCCTGTGCAATTCTTTGATTTTAAGCATCAGCGAGCAGTGAAGCAGATGCGTCCCAAAAAGTACCATACTAAGTTTGTGTGATATGTGCCACTTACTCCACAGGCCTCACTTGATAGGGACTTTTGCATAAGGAGGACCATGAAGACCTAGAAAAGAAAACATAACCTTTGGCACCACAAAATTTGATTGTAAGGAAGATGAATATCTCCTACCAAAAGGACAAAACCAAAGTAATGACACAGGGATTTGATTGACAGGTATGTTAACTGATAAGAATATTACCCCTGCTATGCTATAGGGCACTCAGCTGTGGTCTCTAAATGTGGAAAGGGAAAACATTACAGGGAGATTCAGGACTTCATGAACTTGAGGATGCAAAACTGATTTTTTATAGGACATCATCTAAACTTGAAAAGTCAAGGCAGGAAATAATCTGTTCAGTGATGAAAAAAAGTTACTCAAGCTTTAATAAAGAGGAGGAAAACTAACAAAATAATAGATTTTTTTCCCCGCTTACAAAGATTCAAACACTGGGACTGAGCAGGGGTGTAGAGGCCAGTGGTTTGTGTAGATGTAACAGATTCATCCACTTCCTGTTTGGCCACAGGATTTCCTATTCCAGTAATGGTTTTTCATTCTTTAAGACACTAGTTATTCTTAATTGTACTTGCAAACTCAGGATGCCAAAGATGAACAGAATTTTTTGAGGACAAGTAAGAAGATTATTTTCAGGGTTTTTTTTCCACCTTGTAATGTGCAGAGTTCTGTGGCTCTGCAGTCTACTCAGGAAAAGACCCTAAAAAGATAAGTAAGGATTTTTTTTCCTTTTTTTGTGACTGTAAATTCAAAAAGATTTAGAGTGCTAGTCTACAGATATCGCCCTGAAATTTGAAAGAGGGAATTCAGAAGGACCTGCCAGGACTGTAGCCAGTCTCTTGTTATCTCTTAAATACATTAGAGGTCAAAATTGTTAACTCCAGGCCCACGTAAATAGACCCAGAAAAAGCAAGGCCAGGATGAAATCAATGAATTGGAATAGATAGAGAAAAAAAGTTTAATTTCATTACAACTTTGATACTTCTAAATTGTTTTTTGCTGCTCTCTGCCCACCCTTCAGTGTATTCCTCAACGGATGTCAGGTTAAAAACTCCATTTTCATTTGGAAGTGGGTGGACAGATTTTAAATTTAGGTGAGTTTTCATTTTGTCCCCTCAACAGCTCCATTGGAACTCCTCTCTCCATAAAACTTTTTGGCTTTGAAAATGTATTTCAGCAGAAATCTGTTTTGTTGAGACAAGTTCTCTGAACAGATTTAACTAGAGTTTAGGCACTGCTGTAGGTCTCTAGACCTCATGAGTGCAGCATGAAGGGCAAATGCCTTCAGTCTGCATTAGCCCAAGGGAATGACAGAAGTTCCTTCACTGGGAAAAAGGGAATGTGTTTGATGAAGTAGAACACTTGTCATTAAAGGTCTGCGTTTGGGGGAAAGCAGCCTAGGTCTGTGCCAAAGGCAGTTAACATTTCCTTCCAAGCTTTTCCTTTATCTGTGTGGAACTCTTAGGTGAATTATTTTTAATCACACACCACAGGTTGAAGTCCCAGAAGGGAGAATTTTCATCAAAAGCATCAGTCCTTTCTTCCATAAAGAGCTCCAAAGCCAGGTGGCTGTGTTTTCCAGCGCATCATGAAACATGAGATGCTATTCCAGCAAGCACCCAAGTGCGTCACATTTTACAGGATATTTTTGAACCTGTTGAAAAGTGCTGGTTTTAGTAACTGTTTGCATGTAATTTCTTTTCCCTATAACTGGTACTGTGTTAGTATTTAATGAATCATTTCCTCATTAAAAACGTTAAGCGGACATTTTCTCTGGACAGTCCTTTATGTTAGATTATGCCAGACCTAAGTGTGATATCCAATTGTCTGTGCTCCAGAGAGTTCCAACATTTAGTATTATAAAATCCTCAAAGGTGAAGAGAAAGAAGAGTCTGATGAGTAGAAAGATGAAGTAAGATTTAGAATATTTTTTTCTAAATAGACTGCATCATTTGTTTTTAACTGAAAAAACTACTGTTAGTAAAAATACAGGCCCTCATTTTTTCTGATAAGGTTGTATTTTCTTCTTTGTAACTGTGACATTTTTGACCAGGTCTTCTAAGAGGATAATATTGTGATGGCTCTTCTGTGAGAAAAATCCAACTGAGCAAAAAAAGGACAAGATGTTGAGTATATATTTGTCCAAAAAGGGGTTTTGATTGTTCAAGAATGGAATGGAGAAGTGCTTTTTAAACAGACAAGTGCCAGAGGAGGCACATACTTGGATTTGGTTCACTGTTACAATCCTTTGTTAAGTCTAATAGCTGAGACAAAGTCAAGTGATTAAGCCAGAAAAACACATGCTCTCTAAAACAGCACCACATAACAATGAATTGTCAAGTATCATTCTGCAAGCCTACGATACAGGCTTATAGACATTTTCTTGGCTATGTTGTAAAAGTTAAAACCACACTGGTGACCTGAGGTGGCCCTGTAGTCTACAAATCAGATGCCTGCATTTCTCAGAACAAGTGACTGGAACAAGAAGTTAAATTAATTATGAACTGTTGACGCTAATCTAACCAAAACATTGATCTGATCTTCTTTTTTTTTCTTTCTATTTAGTCTTGATGTAAGTTAACATTTATAAGAAAAATAAGATATTCTCCTTTTTTCAAAGTTTCCTTTTTTTAGCAGTGTCCCATACTCTAATAGCTGAATAAAGACAGAGACAAGGTGTCCATCAGTTCTCTGTAACAAGTGATCATCTGATGTTTAAGTAAACAGACTGGGCATATGATGTCCTGTTCTACGCTTCTCTTCTGTCAGTCACTGATTTTAAAAAACCTCTTTAAAAAACAGCAGAGGAATAAAAAAATATTGGATGCCAGCTAATCTAGTGTCCACCTGGAAGGATAACTCTCATATACCCTACGTGTGCTGCTCATTTCGAGATATGTTTCAGATGTAAATAAAATTTTAAAAATTTAAAGGAGAGTATTTGTGGAAAAGCAAAGTTTTTACGATCTAAATAATATGTCTTCTCTCTGCACCCCTCCTACACTCTCTGCCACTAATGAAAGTAGAGGAAACATAGCAAAAAATTGGATTTCTGATCCTGTCCCCCTTGAAGTCAGTGACTAAACTCCCATTAATTTCTATGGAAGTAGGTTCAGATTTTTAATTTGCATTGACCGTTTCACAGTGGAATGTATATATTGTCTCAGCAGCACACCTTTGTGCTGCCAAAACCCACTGAGATGCTTTGCACTGACATTTAACAGAGTAGGTTAAGCTTTGTTAACAGTTAGCTAAACATACAGACTGGCTGCTTTTCAAATGCTAAAATTTGAGACTTTCCCTCTTTTCTCTTCTACTCTGGTAAAATACCTGACATTCTTTGGGTATTCTTGGCAAAACAAACAAGATCTTAAAGCATATCCTGTGTATTGATTGAGCCTTCAATTATCAGAGCGGGTGCCATTCACCTTTCTAATATCATGTCTTTGTAGAGTTCACAACCTCATCTATGCACAAGTGTTGTAGAAGAGACTCAAACCTGGATGAATCATGTTAAAGCAGTGCAAAATCTACCAATAAGTGCATTTGACCAAGTTTAAATTTCCCTTCAACTGATTTAGCTGGTTGACCTCTGTAAACTCAGCCAAGCAACTACAAGAGATGAAGTGGCCGAAGTCCATCATATTAAACCACCACAGCTTTTCTTGCACAGTTAACTCTTAAAAATAAAATTTCAGCCAAAAATACGAACTTCCTTCTGAGACTGCAACTCATGAATATGACAAAATCATAGAATCATATAATAATTTAGGCTGGAAAAGACCTTCAAGATGATTGTGCCCAACTGTTAACCAGCATTGTCAAGTCCACCACTAAACCATGTCCCTAAGTGTGACACACATCTTTCAAATTCCTCCAGGGATGGTGACACAACCACTTCCCAGTGCAGCCTGTTCCACTGCTTGACAACCCTCTCAGTGAAAAACTTTTTCCTTATATCTAATGTCTGAGGTGTATTTCTATCCTTATATCAGTTTTTTTTTTTTTTTTTTTTTTTAAAAGAAATGTCCCTTGGGGGCTCAAATGGAG